>PYWC01000041.1:705696-723607 GCA_003182015.1 Tuber magnatum
AAGCAATTGCATAGCGACCAAGGAACCGAATACCTTAACCGGAAAGTGTCTGAATTCTTAAACACAAAAGGAGTCATCCACACCACATCACCAGCCTACAACCCTGAATCAAACGGAGTCGCAGAAAGGCTAAATCAGACCCTTACCACAATGGTACGATGCATGATGCCACCTGAATGAAAATCATTGTGGGGAGAGGCCTATTCCACAGCAGCTTACCTCTACAATCGTCGGTGGCATTTATCAATAAAAACAACACCTTTCAAGCAACTATATAAAACGAAACCTACGATTAGTCACCTCCATCCCTGGTTTGCTGATGTCATGGTACATATCCCAGCTGAGAAGCGAGCAAAGTTTGACCAGACAGCAGAAGAAGGTCACCTAGTTGGATACACTTCCAGTCCGGCGATTTACCGTGTTTACATACCTAAACTGCAGACTGTGATCGGAGCAAGAGATGTGAAATGTGGAAAGACAAAAGGGGTATCGTTTGAATATCTGCATCGAACAATAGAAAGAGAAGAAAAGGAAAGGTCGGATCAATCCAGTGAATCGGAACGTACCGATGAGGAAGGGTCATCTACCCCAGTAAGACCGACAACACCAGTACCACCTCCGACTACCTCTATGCCTGGCGGATTCCAGTCAACACCAATTCCTCCTCCAGATACCTCCTCCTCGGCACCTCCAGTACCCCGTCGTTCTACTCATGAACGTACTCAGACACAGAAAGCACGAGATGAAGAAAAACTTCAGATAGAAAAGAACATAAGGTCTCTGCAACGTCAAATAAAAGGAAACGAATGGGATTGTAAGCTGGAAGACCTAACAAAGGAAAAGATGCAACTTCTACAGGAAAGAAGAGAGGAACTTGATGAACAGCTTCGGAATGAAGAAGGGAATCTTCAAAGATATACGGTTGTTGGTCTCATGTATCACATACCAGACCCTAATATGTATAGAGAGGCCATGGAATCGCAGGAGAGGAATGAATGGCAAGAAGCCATGGACGAAGAGATGAAGGTACTGAGAAAACGAGAAGTAGGAGTGGAAGTGGAAAAACCAAGTGGAAAAGAGGTATTAACAGGTCGATGGGTTTTTGAGGCCAAAGTCAAAAAAGATGGCACTATCGAACGTCAGAAAGCACGATACTGCCCAAAAGGTTTCAACCAAGCCACAGACGAAGACTATGAGGAAGTTTATGCCCCGGTTGCTTGGTTAGAATCCCTAAAACTCCTACTGGCAGTAGCTGTCAAATGTGGTTACAAGTTCCGACAGATCGACATCAAGAGCGCCTTCCTATATGGCAACATAGACATGGAAACCTACCTGGAGCTCCCGGAAGGGTATCGCGAACCAGGCAAGGTCTGGAAGCTTAAAAAAGCCATATACGGACTTAAGCAATCTCCAAGACTATAGTACCAACAACTAAGCAAACCCTCGAAACCATGAACCTTAAAGTTACCAACTTCGACCCATGTATTCTCGTCACAAAAAACCTCTTTTGTTGCATTTACGTTGACGATATTCTAATAGCCGGAAAATCCTCACTAGTTGATACATGTATTAACAAAATACAATCCCATTTTCAATGTACGGACTCTGGACAAGCATCACTACTGTTAGGCATGCAGATCGAAATCTCAAAAGACAATCTCAAAATCTACCAGGAATGGTATATTACTGAGATCCTCGAACGATTTGACCTAAGCGAAGCCAAACCAGTTGCTACACCTATAGAAGTCCATACTACACTTATGAAAGCAAAAGACGATGATCAACTATGCGATCAACGACAATACCAGTCCATCATTGGATCGCTGATGTACGCCGCTGTCGCTACAAGATCTGACATCGCACATGCCACTGCTTTCCTCAGCCAATTCTCCTCTAAGCCTACAGTCACACATCTTACCGCCGCTAAAAGGGTACTAAGGTATCTAAAAGGAACCAAGAGCAAGGGATTACAATACAACCGAGACAACACGGAGCAACCATTGAAGATCTTTAGTGACGCTTCATTCGCCTCGAATCTTGAAGACAGAAAATCGTTTACTGGTCTGATCGTACAAGTTTACGTGTATACTGTAATATGGCGATCAAAGAAACAAAAAACCATAGCAACATCTACAACAGAAGCCGAATACGTCGCACTCGCATTCACCTCTCAACAGAGCGTTTGGCTTAGCCGGGGAATGACACTTATGGGAATTGAGACTATACCGATCCTATACTGTGACAACACAGCAGCTATCAGCTTACCGGAAACGTGGGCGTTTCCGACCGAACGAAACATATCGACGTTCAGCACCACTACACTAGAGAGCTACGGGAAGCAGGGAAGATAGATGTGATAGCAGTTGGAACAGAGGACAATTTGGCGGATATATGTACAAAGGGATTAGTAAAGGTGACATTTGATGGGTTTTCTAACAGGCTGGGAATGGAACCGTAGGGGAAGTATTCAAAATACGGTATCTCATTCATGTACGGTGGTGTGACTGTGTCGGTCATGTGACACAGTCACATGACCAGTTGTTATGCTAGAAGATTCTAGCAGGGTNTGCTAGAAGATTCTAGTAGGTTATATAGATTTCCTTGGTATGAGTCAGTGTTCGCGTAACCATAGAAGGGTATAAATAGGGGTGTATTTTTCCTTTTAGTTAGAAGAACGCGCAAGCTTGGATTAATCTATGAGTCTTAAAGATATATCTTGTTCACCAGGTCTACTCCACTATCACAAGTGCAAGTGACTTAGATACAAATATTCTCACAATACAAGTATCAAACAATACCGTCAAACCAAACATAAAACCAATCTAGTACCCGTACCGGTTACAGATATGGCACACGACGAAAGGAGGTGGGGGGAACACTATTTCCAAGTGGCTGGCCTACACGGATACTCGATACTCAATGAGCCAGGTGTTTATACAAGGACACCAGATACTCCTGCACAAAGACCTTCGGTGATCGACCATACGCTTGCCAATAGACAAGCCGCGAATTTCGTCAAAAACTACGAGACAAACATCGGTCATACGGGATCCGATCACATCGCCATCGTCACCCAAATAAATGCTAAAAACTTCGAAAATCCGCGACCGGCTCCAGCATGGGAGAAGATCGCCCGACGTGGCGATAGTAAACCCAACGAGATAATCGAAAAGGACCTTGAAGATTTGGTAAGCGATGATGTGATCAGAGGAACTCGAGCAAAGTTCAAGTGGACTGGACCTGAGGATGCTGCGAATGCCGTAGACAACTTCGAGTACAATCTACGGATCTTGGTCCACACAGTACAAAAGCACGTACCTATGAAGAGGCCATGTCGGTGGTCGAAACCATGGTGGAACGAAGACCTGACACAACTAAGGAAAAGCAGCTGTGCGTGGCAAAGGAGGGCACAGACTGAGTCTCTGGCAAAAGAAAAAGCAATCAAGACGAAGAAGAACTTCCAGAATATGGTCAAGAGAACGAAGGCGGAACACTGGAGGAACTTCGTCGAGAATGCAAAAAAGAATGATGTCTGGACGGCACATCAATCCACGAAGAAGAAACTCAGGGCACAGGTTCTGGGGGGTAACAACTACAGAGATGCGGCTACACTCAATGAAGCAATAATGCTACATTTCTTCCCACCAAACCCAGAGCCGGTGAGATTACAAGATCCATGCTTTGTTGACCTACACGAAGACGAAGAGGTGGATGCATTCGAAATAACCGAAGCGCTTCAAAAATGCAGCAACACATCGGCCCCCGGACCGGACCAAGTGCCATATGGGGAGTGGAAGGGGATCCACAGCTTGAACCCGACCATCATCCCAGCACTGATCATGGATCTGCTGCGCTAGTCTATACACCCACCATGCCTGAAGGATTCGTTGGGCATTCTACTTCCAAAACCCGCAAAGAACGACTATGATGACTTTGCAAGTTACCGTGTAATTGCGCTCATGCAGACATTCTCCAAGATAGCCGAAAAAATAATCAATAAACGCCTAATCAGCTTCGCCAAAGACCGCGGCCTGTACACAATACACGAGGCAGGCAGCTTACCATAGAGGACGACTTTTGATGCGGGCATCTCGCTAAAACACTGGGTACAAGAGGCACAGTATACTGAATGCAAGGTCAGTACGATGTTTCTTGATATCAAAGGAGGTTTCGATAATGTAGATCACCGTAGGTTATTAGACCGACTTAGGTCAGGCGGCGCGCCACAATATATGTTGAGGTGGATCTCGAATTTTATTTCGTACAGACAGTGTGCAATAGTCTTCACGGGTTCCAACAGGAAGATGACGGCGGTCAACACCGGTATCCCACAAGGATCACCCCTCTCCCTGATTTTGTTTGTTATATACGTTTCACCACTGCACCAATGTCCCGACTACAAGAGAGAATTCATCACCTCATATGTCGATGACATACAGATAACTGTGGCATCCAGCTCATGGGAACACAATTCAAGGATCCTCGAGAGCGCCTTTCAGAGAATCTATTGGATAGCGGACAGCCTAGGGCTAGGATTCTCTACACACAAAACCGAACTGATCCATTGGAGGACACCAAGAGATAGGGCGGTTAGGACAAACGACACAATTATGGTGGGAGGCATGACCATCAGACCAGCCCCAAAGAGCGTCAAGTGGTTAGGTTTTCATTTTGAAGAAAACTTTGGCACTTGGACACATTATACGAAGAGGCTCTCACTGGCACAAGCAGTGTTCGACAGGATCAAACGACTTTCTACATCAGGGGGAAAACTAACACTATGTAGTGCCCGGAGAATGGCAAAGGGCATCATAATTACTACGCTCCTGTATGGTGCCGAATTCCTAGAACCCAACATCACCATGCGCACCAAGATGGAGGTTTTCCTGAACCATGTCCGACGGTGGATTACCAACTGTTTTTACTCCACCAACACTGCAGTGCTCTCAGCTGAAGCTTGTCTGATACCGATAGACCTGTATTTAGAACAGATAAGAGATATGGCGACTATATGGTTAGTGACGGCACTCCCCGAAAACAATATCTCTACAGCACTACTGCCTCCGGGCTTCCCCATAATACACCAATACTGCTTTCCATCCAATCGAAGGGCAGCCTTTGACAGGTCTGGAGGACTAAAACCTAAAACCTGG
This sequence comes from Tuber magnatum, assembly GCA_003182015.1. Lineage (NCBI taxonomy): Eukaryota > Fungi > Ascomycota > Pezizomycetes > Pezizales > Tuberaceae > Tuber > Tuber magnatum. Next base: position 710,850 of record PYWC01000041.1, read on the forward strand.
GATTCTACTTTGGTCACATCTGTACAACGCCTACTCCCAATAGATGAGGCAGCCCGTAGGGCCCGCCTTCTCTTCAAGGAATGGCCAATCCCTAGAAAACCTAACCAATGGTCCCCACCAGAATCTGACGAGTGCAAACGATACGACGAGGCAGTCAAGACGGTACGGAAAGCCATACACCAAAAGTGGACATTGAAGGAATATCCAGCGTCTTATGGGTTCAGACTGCCATTCAGGATGTGTTGGCGCTTCATGACACTACACAAATTCATAGCCGCCCGACTCCACCAGATGCGGGCCGGAAAGAGCTACTTGAGGACACATTGAGACTGGAGGGACCCGGACGCCGACCCTACATGTCCCAGGTGTGAGGAAGCGGAAGAGAGTTTTAAACATGTAATAACTGACTGTCAGGCCCTGGCTGGGGCTAGGGCTCAGCACTCAGAGGGAGTGTTTAATGTTTCACCTATGTCTGAGGTATGGAGTGAAAAGAAGAAAGGTTGGGTACTTATGGGCGAGTTGGTTTCATTTGTGTCATTAAATTGTGTAAATTTTCCTTTGTCTATGGATTTGATTCCGTTTACGGGGGGATTACAGGTTCAGTCATGATTTCTGTGAAGGAAGATGAATTATTTCACGAGGGCCTTGATCGGAGGCATTTATTAACTTTGATGTTTACCTTTTGGTAGTATTAGTATTGGTTTTGATTTATTTCTTTTGTTTATGTTTTTGCTTCGGGTTTTTATCTGCCATGGGATATTTCCTGCATGCAACGGTTGTACCCTAGGACTTGTACCTAAAATCATACCACGGATTTAACAAAAAAAAAAAAAAAAGAGCCTAGCGATATTCGACCCGCACCGTGAATATTCGCGCGGCTGGATATTCCGTGCAGGAATCGACCCCCGGTTGCGCGGTATCATACCTACCCCACCGTGTCAAAGCGGTGTTCGAGGAAGGATGGTTTGTGCCCTTATCTCCGCATTCCGCGTCACGGTGGTACCGTGGGTATCCTTCGTCTGGAGCGATTTCCTGACATTGGCGTGTCGTGATGTGTTGTGGGGTTATCGTGTCTTCTGCTTTTTTTTATTCGATGCACCTTCGCGGCCCCATTCCTGATTCCGTGTAGGGATTCCCTTTTTTGTCCCGTCGGGGGTGTTTTGCGAGGAGGAGTGTTTGAAAGCTGTTCATTCCGGTTCTCACGATGGGGGATGGCTTTGTCCTGAATTTGGCACACATTTAAGTACCGGTATTCCATGTGTTGATGATTCCTAAATGATTCTTGGTGATCTTGGGCCCTCCGAGCGGTATAGTGCTGGGTACTGTCGACGTGGGGTGGGGACCTAGCATGTTCACAAAGCATCACTAGGGAGGAACGAAAGAAAAAGTATTGGCCATAGTGAGTACTACAAGTTATACGGACTTGGGTGGGATCGTTGTTCCGTTTTGGAGTGATGGGCATTTAGACTGCGAGGGGAAGCCGGGAACTTCCTCTACGGTGACGGGCCGTACTCCGGTAGAAGCAGATGAGTGTGACTCAATCGTTTCCTGGAAAACATTAGGCGTGGTGCGGCATGGGTTGGTTGGGGAGGTGTTGGGTGGATGCTATTCCTATGATACATATGAGGGTTAGGAAGGGGTGGCTATGCGCTGATTATGTCCGGAGGGTGGTTGGGTGGTTCTTATAGTGAGTGAGTTTTTGTGTTGCGGGGGGCTTTGTTGGGGTGAGCGAGAGGGGAGGATCGAGCTCAAAAGGAGGAGTTCCGTCTGGGGAGGGGTTCAGTCTGGCTTGACCGTCGAGGGTCTGTATTTGTGCAGTGCAATTCTTGGACATAACTCATCGCTGACCCCCGTGCGCCATCGGGATTTATTTGCTTGCCCAGGAGGGGTTTGCTCAGCCCGGCCCCCACACAACGCCCCTACAATGTCCTCCCAGGAATAAAATCCAACCCTCCCGAGGTTCACAAGGGCTAGACTGAATAGTAAGAGGTAACCGCAGGCATCAATCTTCCACCAACGACAAACACACCTGATCGTGGGAAGCTTCCGAGCAGAGTGTATACTGAGGTGGTCCTGTTTTAATGATACCGACTGCGCGCTATCATTCACGTGCTTGCTTGCTTATTTACCCGCATGCACGTGATGTGGAATGTCTCTCCTCACCAATTACTTTGTTACCCCGGGAGAAAATTGGGGAGACAAAGATTGAAGATTGGTGGGGGATATCCGATATTCCACCTATTATAGACAGGACATCTATTGGACCCGTGAAGGAGATGTTTGTATATGCTTGAAGGTGGGTAGGGGGTGGCAGAACAAGGGGAGATGGGGAAAATGGATTATTAGGGCGGTAGTGTACATCAAACCCTCCCGTAAACCACAGAGAAAGAAGGAAGCTCTCGTATCGTACGTACCATACGTCCTGTAAAAGCAGAACAATAGGAGGTGAAGAGGAATTGTTACAGAATCCCTTTATAGCTTTGCCTTCTCCTCCACACTCCCAATCCTAAGTTTCTCCGAGTACTTTTTTAGAACTCCTTCGTTGTGATACTACGCCCCACCACCACAAATTAGCCCTCCCCTCCTCATCACATCCGTAGAAGAAAACCGTATCATACCTTCCAAAACTGCTTGCTAGCATCCTTCCCAGCAACGCGCTTTAGAATTTTCGCTCCACCGGGGTGCTCATCGACAAAGTCTTCCACCCAAACCCAATCGTTAGCCCCCCAGTCCAACTCTAGAGTCGAGCAGTGCGGAGGAAACAGCAGGAAACACACTAGTAACGTCATAAACTCCCTCGTCGATAACAATGTAAAGCCCGTTCTCGGGGTCTTTGTGCGTGGCGACGTCGGCGAGGGTGAACGTTTTTGACATGATTGCGACTTTGGTTTTTGTCTTATCCTGTTTTGTGGTTGAGGGAGCGGAGCGAATGTTGGGTGTGGGCAGGTGGAGGGGGAGAATAAAGGGAAGGGTGGATTGAAGTGGATGAGCTTATTAGCGGACAAAACATGTTTGCACTTGGATGGTGATGAGATGGGATGGGATGGGAATGTTGGACCGAGGTTGTTCGGTTTTTTCCTTCGATTCCGGCAGATGTGTGGATGATTAGTCATTGGTGAGCATGGTTATCGTACAGGACCGGCACTCGACCATTGGTGGGTGGATCAGATTGAGTGAGATGGTTACCCGCAATTTGGGTGGCCACATTCTTGCTAAGCTCGGTGGGTGGAAGTGGCTAGGGCTGCCTGTGGCGGAGCCATTGTGTCAATGATCGATGTGGGAGTTTCTGCTATCATAATAATATTCCAATTGTCGGTTAGAGAGCCAAGCCGGGGGTTACATATACCGCCTATGATACAGTACCGGGACATACGGTAGGCTAACCAATGCAACACGGAAACCCTCCCCGGGCCGCCGGGCTGGGGTTGCGATTTTCTCGGTGCGTTACCGCCAAAGGAAATGCATAATATCATGGGTTGCTGGACGGTATTCGGGGCGTGGGAGCGTTTTATTTGTTTTTGGTTTGGCTTGGGATTACGGTGTTCTGGCGAGCCCTCGGCTTTGTGTTGTGCGGTGCGTGGGTGGTACTGTGTTGTGGGAGGTGGCATACCTCTGGGACGTATGATATCGCCGTAGGGGCGGGTGTGCCGGTTCGGCGGTCACCCTGCGGATAGCTTCGTTAAAATTAATTGAACTATGAGGGGCTAATCGAGACTAGCTCCCTACAAGTCGGTAATAATGCTCCACACTTGGCTGTCTTATCCTCCGTCATAGAGCTCATCTGAGCAGCAACTCGTCAAAACCGGGATTAAGAGGGCAAAGGGACACCGATGAAGGGTATATCATGATGGAACGGCGACGGAGGATCCGAACCGACTACACCGGAAGTACGTAGGAAATGATGGACATGGTGCGAAGGATAAAAGGAGGACTATCTTCCTCTGTTGATCCCCATGCCCCTCCACCATCAGTCTATCGGATATCTATCGCAGCTCTTTTATCCCAACTTCTTTCACTACTATACCACCCTACCGACCTATAAATCCATCCGGGCGCTGTACATAAGCCTTGTTGAAAGGAAAACTGCCAAATTATTTAAGTCCATAATAACCATGTTGTTCTCCCCTTCGTGATCAGGTGTCGCGAGAGGTTGTAGAGACCTGGCGGCTTTCATGTCAGTACCACTCAGACTACCAAACTGCGGGTCATCCTTTTATTCTTGAGCCGGATTTCGCGGGATTCCGGCGTAAAAACTTGGGGGAAGTGGTAGGATTGGAAAAGGGTTACCGGGGCCGAGTATGTGAGAAGGGCTTCCAGTACTGGGATCGGTGGTCTCATATCGTTCTCGAACTTTTGAGTATAGGGTAGTTTGGACAGTGTTTACGTCGATCTAACAAAGGGGGTATTCGCAAGGACTTTTGCTGGGGTGATAGAGGACCATTGAGATATTTGGTTCATACCAGCTGAAAACCAGGGGCAGAGAGGTGTTTGAGGCAATCACCAAAGCTCAGGTTCGATGGGTGCCTCCCGGTAGCTACCACGTCGTTCACCACACCAACTCCATATAGTCACTCAAGTGAAATGGAGATTTTCCATTAATAAGAGTTTAAAGGGTGATCTAGCCTAAGAACTATGTCGTACCGTCCAACAACCTCTGGCTCTAAGAACGGCCTCACCCCCCAAGAGCTAGAAATACTATCCCATCTGCGCGACCTTTTCCTATACCTGACCCGCTGTTACGGGCCGCGGTTTCCGTTATTCTTCCCCTCAACCAATTGCCTTGCGACAATTTCCGTAGGCTTGGACTGAAAAGTCACCCACCGGGAGAAGAGTGCAGCGGCGAATATGTTGGCGGAGAGAAACTTGCCTCTAAGTGTGGGATCGGAATATATAAGATCTAAGAAATCCATACTTACAATACGCCCATGTTTCAAAATGTGGCGCGCAATCTGGAAGCCGACCTGCCTAAACTTTCCTTCTTCGAGCATACCAGCCTTCAGGAAACCCCCCTTTGCGTCCCTCAGCAATAACTCTTTCACCTCCGTTGGGAGGGATTAGTGGGAGAGAACTTAGCCCATGGTAACGCGTAAGATAGAGAAACATACCGGCCCAACCCACCCCTCGATCAAGGCTATCTGTGACCTCCACTACGAGCCCGAGACGGCCCCCAACGAGATCGTAAATATCCTCAGCCACTTGGCGACTCTTGTGTTTAGTGCAAAGGAGGTCGATCGCCTCGTCTCGACTCAGATCTCCCACCTCCTGCACTAGCCAAAGCCTAGCTCCGGCAGAACCACCTATATGTCAGCGCAAAGGATATAATTAGTATATAAAATATTGCGAGCTGGGTGCTCCACTAGAATAGAAAAAGACCTTGCGTAGCCCGCTTCTCAGCGCTCTGCCGTCACTGGTGACAAAGACTGTAGTAAACAGTCTCTCATCTGCGGCGTCCTTCGCTGTTTCCTGCAAAATCCTGAGGAGCTCTGGATTCTGAGCCGGGAGATTGGCATTGTCAATGACCAGGACAGGCTGACGGCCATTGCTCTTCTTGAATATTTTAGCCTGGGTACAGAACTCTTTTAAAACCTTCGTATAGGGCACTCCTTTGTCTAGATAAAGGAAAGTTAGCCCTTGAAAGCACACTATTGCTGTCATCTGAGCGACCTACGGGTCTCAGATTCGCGAGTAAGGCCGATCTTGTATACAGTACCGCAAACCAGCCAGTAGCAGGGGGGGAGCAGTGGAGCGCTTGAGCAAGTGCCTCTCCAAATGCTTCATCTGTAATGGCCCCGCGCCCGGTATCCACATATATGATACCAGCGCATTGATGCCCTACCTGTTGGACCACAGTAGTCTTGCCAGTTCCATGATTGCCGACAATCATGTTATATCCACCGAAGTCAGAAGGTGGCTGAAGTACAGGCGTAATCGCCTTGGTAACATCCTTGCGTTCCACCAGCAGCGCGCCCAACGGGACATCTGGGACGGCTCCCTTATCGAATGCGCTACGGAGCCCTTTCTCTCTGGATTTATTGCTGTAGTGCGCGTAAATACGGTCACTGGCAGGGATAAGAACGATCCCAGCAGCCAAGAGGAGGAGCTTTGGGAGTCAGCACCACGGGGGCATTAGGGAGCTGGGCTGCGAGGGTGCTTATACAGACTCCTTTGATAGGCCATGCCTGTGACTCTGGTGATACTCCAAGGGCGGTTCTCGGGATGGAGGGGGATTATCCCGGAGTCTCCCTCCCGGTTGACAATTTACGGCAATTGGGTTGGTGAGGATGCTTTGGGCGCGAAACATGGAATTGGGAGAACACGGGATTGGTCCCGTGGAACCGGTGAGGGTGGAACCCAAAGTTAGGAAAAGAGGGGAGGCGGGAAAAGGAACCTGGGGAAAGGCGGAGCCGAATGCGAGCAGCCCTAAAAGACATCATGGTTGCGGTACTGGTGTGGCCGGCGGGTAGGTCGATCGGTCAGTCGACTGGTCAGTGGAGGAAGGCAAATGGAAAATGGAATTTCCCGGTGGTGGGAGTGATAAGTGGTTGGCCAAAGGAAGGGAGCTTCATGGATAAACTCAAATGCCACATATCATGATCGGGTTTGGCTGGAAATGGTGCTAGAGCAGTATAGGGGAGTGTGTCTCAAGTGCCAAGTGGAAGCACTCGAGCAAACTTCTTCAAGGGACTTTTCCCCGAAGCACCCAAAAGGAGGGCCCTGTAGAAAATCACCGTCGGCATCCGACCCAAGGGGGGGCAACTTTCTGGCAAATCTCGCTCGCCTACAGGTATTGCTCTGCACTTTGTTTGACAGTTCAAGCTCCATTCCCAGTTAGACCGGATTATGCTGCATCACACATACCGGCAGTCAAGTGTCAACTTCCCCTACCCCCTTAACGTTGTAATAACGATAATCGCTGTTGAGGGGGGAGGGGGGGAGGTTGTACCCGTCCTGTGATAGTAGTTAACGAAGCAATACAGGCTAAATGCGAACGGCCAACTTAACCTTTTCATACTACCGGTAACTTATTTCCACCACCACAACCTCTCTCCCGTGATCCCCGCCAGCACGAAACGGGTAGCTACCTGATAGCAAACACACTATACACCAGAGCTGAGAAGTAAGTCAAAATTTACCAAAGCCTATAAATAATGCCTTGCCCGCGGCGTCATCACCAAACATCACTCGACATCTGCCATCTGGTGCGAGGTAGGACAATCCGGAATACGGTGCACGGCAAGTTCGGTGAACCCCGAATTCCCCCCCTAACGAGCTAAACTGTGAGCCCGGCATACCTTTTCTTTAATACGGGATGAGCACCTAAGTAGAGCATCACATCATTTATACCACAGAGGTATAGTATGTAGAGGGCTTGGCTAGGCCTACCACTAGATGCCAGTTGTTATTCATCCTCCATGGGCGGCATGCTACCCTCATGGCCAGCGCAAGGAATGAGCTACCAAGCGAGTAATGGATACAGCGACGTTGCGTGTGCAGTACTCGAGCACTCGAGGCTTCTGTCAAATTGGCAGGAACATCTCTGATAACACGAGTGCATTCTGGGCGTAAGGTATTATATCCTTCATACAAAATCACTCACTTTCTTACCGCCTGTTACAACTTGCTTTTCGCTATCATTATCATACCTCGTCTTGGCAACATCTCAGGGTTGCTTTGAGCGGCAGGGTCCACCCTGCATAGAGCGCGGTTTGGCAGGTACGGTCTACTGTCCGCCCTCTACTTACATAACCAGGATGAACCATTTTGACTGGCCATGATTGGTCAGTTTTCCAAGCCCATGTTGACAACATTTTACAGATAAACTACCCGTAGCGCGAGTCGCGCCAACAGTCTCTTGGCTGCTCTTACCGTATTTCTTTTTTCTTTCTCCTCCTCGTTTTTCGATGTGGTGCGCTCGATCCGTACAACAAGTTTATCTACTTTTCCGCTCCCAGGGTCCCGAGGGGGTAAATAACGTTGGGGTGAGCGCAGTGTGCGAAGTAATATTCGGGGATTTGGGGATGTGGGGCTTTGGAGGTTGGCTGGGTGGCCTGGCTTGGGTTGGGTACCGATGGGAGGAGGATAGGTTCATTGATGGGGAGTGTGATGGACTCTTGGGATATTATGATGGTAAAAGACAACTCGGAAGGTGGTTGTGATCGCCCCTAACTTATAGGTTACGTGAGTCAGACTTTTCACCGGCGGCAGGGATATCCTTAAAATGCAAATCTCGTCTGGGGACCCTTGAATTCCAACTGAGAAAGGGCACTACAGCACTCGAGTACGGTAATGCCCAGGCCCGGCCCAGCACCATACCGGTACCGCGCTTGATGATATCATGATAGCAATAGCAGCATATTATATCATTCGATAAGTAAATCTGCAGCAGTGGAAGAGCGCATAAAGCGAGAAGGCAAAAAGTCATGCAAAGCCCCCCGCCCCTTACTGGCTCGGCGTGCATACACAGCTCAACACTATCATACGTACGATCGCAGAAGGTACCGCTATCCCCGTCTCGATAGCGCACACTGACCTAAGCACCACAGGGCTATATCATACGGTACCAGCAGGAATTCAGTGGGTCGCCTGCGGGGAAGCGGCGAGGCCATGCATCCTCCCGCCCTATCTACCCCTATGTGCTGCGCCGCCTTCGACCCTACGGCACAGGACATATCATACCGGTATATCATATGGAAAGTGGGAAACAGCTGGTGGCCCGTTATGTTTTAGGGAAAGTCTGGTCATGATCGGGTTCGAGCGTTCTTGCGCCGTTTTCTGGTATTTCCTTGCGGCGGTATGATACCGAACTCTGTGGTGTTTGGATTCTGCGAATGATCTGTGTGCTGGAATTCCAACCGATGTGGTGTACGGGGTGGTTGATGTCCTCGCAGCTCCTGGCCTTGTTCGTTGCGACTCACCCGGATTCTGGTGTTGGGGCTTCGGCAGCGGGGGAGTTGTGTACGTCTTTAGCCTTTTCGGGGTTTCTAGGGCGAGATTGAGTGTCTGGGGGGGAAAAAGAATTCTTTTGAGCAGAAGGTGTAAGTGTCAAGTGCTAAATAGTTCACTGGCACAGCTTGGGACCTGGGGCTAATTTTATGTGAGTCAAGCTCTTGATTGCTCCGAACCCGGGAAACAGTGTCACCCATGTGATGTCATCGCTTGATCCGGAGACTTGGGCAGAGAGCACCTGGCTCGGGCCACTCTCGACTACTCTGCTCCATTCTTGTGACGTTATTCTCGCGGAACGACACAAACATGAACGCATTTTGGATCATGGATGGAGTCTCTGACGGTGGAGGCAGTTCTAAAGCGGGTGTTTCCTGGGATGGTTGAACGTCAGGTTTAGGTCGATGTATATCCAAATCTCCATCGGGCTGTCCGGCGGATGGGGTCACCCCCGGTTGTTATGGATAGGGGCAAATAACTAGGAAGAAAGATTCGAAAAGCGCGGAGCTAAATGGCCGGGAGTGAACTGGAGAGTATCGGTATTCTGGCTGGTGACCGCAGACATAAATTTCAACTTGGAGCTAAGCGATAGATGATGTTTGGAGCTAAATAATTACTCTTGGACAATATAAGAAGTACCATAGCGTACCGAAGAATTCCCTGAATCTACATCTGCAAAGTGCGTTGGCCTCTAGAATAGTAACAATTTCGAGAGCTAGCTGCTGGATCCGCTGGTTATAGGTTTTCTTTCGCACCTTTAGTAAGAAATCATGTGGGTATCTCACAAAAGGCTATTCTATCATGCGGGTGCTTTCTAGCTCCGATTGCACGGTTACTATGCTCATCGAGTGTGGCTGACGTAATATTTTTTGCATTTTTTCGATTAGTCTAGTGGGCGTGGAGGCTGTAGTTTGGAAATCATCAGTTTTGTGGCGCACCCTTTTGACGGCTCGCTCGAATCAGACTATAATATTGTCTTAATGTGTCCTAGCTTGAGAAACTACTCGAGTACCCTCTACCGGTACCAGTTCTCAGGCTATGTTGTAGGGGCATAACTTAATGCTATGGTTGAATTGCCCGCCGGTATTAGTACTATGATGCTGCGTATATCAAACAACACCCTCATCCCTGGGGACCCCCCTGTTCAAAATACGGTATCTCATTCCTGTACGGTGGTGTGACTGTGTCGGTCATGTGACACAGCCACATGACCTATTGTTATGCTAGAAGATTCTAGCAGGTTAGATAGATTTCCTTGGTATGAGTCAGTGTTCGCGTAACCATAGAAGGGTATAAATAGGGGTGTATTTTTCCTTTCTGTTAGAAGAGCACGCAAGCTTGGATTAATCTATGAGTCTTAAAGATATATCTTGTTCACTAGGTCTACTCCACTATCACAAGTGCAAGTGACTTAGATACAAATATTCTCAGGTTATGAGCCCGGGTTTGTGAGATCTTCCGCAAACCTGAACATCATATACCACAAGGCCATAAGTGTACTCCTAAGCGAGCGTATACCGTTAATCCTCCCCTCAAACACCTCCTTCAACAAAAACCAACCTGGCCCGCCAGTACTTTGATGCACTAGACTGGTGGACGTGTCCTTACTGCAACAAAATACGCCCTCTTTCACCTGATTATCTTCTCCCTTCCTGTTGTGAAAAGTACTACGACGATCTACGCCGTGACGCAATCAGGAACCTAGGCGAGATAAATAGTTGGCGATTTTGGTCACAAAGAAACCGACCCCTTCCACAAAACAGACGATCAGAAACGACAGTAATCGGAAACGTACCACGATAAAGCAATATGTCGAACGATACCGAAACTGTCTTCAAGCTATCCGTAACCGACTACCCAAAACTACAAGGACAAGAGAACTACCAGACTTGGGCGCAAGCCTGGCTGGTTGCCTTCGAAGTTCTTGGACTGTCAGAGGTAGTACTGGGAACGGAAAAGAAGCCTGAGATCCCTACGATCGGAGCATCAGAAGATGCTACAAAAGTCACAACGTGGAAGAAAAAGGACACTAAAGCTAGATTCTACCTCTACCAAGCAGTAAACTCCATTTACCATGCTGACATCTCTGTCAAAAGTTTGGCAGCAGAGGTCTGGCAAGCATTCAAAGACCGATTCAACAAAGAGACTCCAGCTACCATCATGATGCTACTTGAAGCCATCTGGAAAATCAAACTTGTCTCCACCCAATCCATCTCTGACCATGCTACAAAGTTCGAAACTGTATGGAACTGACTTGCCCAACGATGTTCATCCGCTGATGATGAAACAACCAACGAATTCTAAACCACGATGCGAGTATGGACACAAGCAGAAGAGGTCAAGGGCACCGTCTTCATACTATCCATCAATGACTTGCACCCTGATCTATGCGATGTCTTGTCGGCAAGAAAGACAATCAGATACATGGACGTTCGGGATTACTTTCTAAGTAGGGTAGCAGAAAAAGGAGAAGGTAAAGAGGAGGAAAAGGTACTGTCGGTACCTTACAGGAACAAGAAACAGATATATTGCACATGGTGAGCAGCAAGAGGTGGGAAAAGCAATACCCACAATACGAACAAATGTCGAGGTCTTTCTAGGGAAAAAGCCAAAAAGAAGAAACGGGACAACAAGCCGAACACCGCAGCCGTTACCAACGCTACAGTCATGGTTCTTATGGCGAAAGTCAGGGAACCTCCTACACCAGAGGAAGAGGTTGTCTGCAGTACAACAACCGGGAAAGTCTCAACGGAATGGTTATGTGATTCTGGGGCATCGAACCACATCTCGCCCAATTCAGGTGACTTCCAAAGTCTTACGCCTTCCTCCGAAAAGGTAGTAACAGCAGACGGTAGAATTCACCAGGCAACTGCCTCCGGAGATGCTTACCTCCACATGTGCCTGTTGGATGGAACCAAACATACAGTTATCCTCAAATGAGCACTGTATGTACCCACATTTCGATACTCATTGGTATCTGAAACCAGATTGGACGATGATGGAGTAAAGGTTACGGTAGAAAAAGGAAGAAGGATGTTGGAGAAGGAAAGGAGGATTTTCATGGTTGCGGATAAGAAAAATGGGTCGTGGTATGTTAGGATGAGTAATGCGAAGTCTTTTGTTTCTGTTTACGATGAACGGCACAAAGCCCTTGGACATCCAAGTGTGATTAAGGATTGTTACAAGGACGCTACCCCTATCGCTCATCCATTAGAATTTCACTGTACGACATGCAAACGGAACAAAACCATGCATGCAAAACCAAAGTCAAAGAACATCGAAACCAAGTCAGCTTTCGACAAAGTCCATTCCGATCTTAGTAGTCAAATGTCCACATCCACACTGGGAAAAAATCTCTACTACATGACGTTTATAGATGATTATACCAGGTTTTGTTGGATTTATCAACTAAAGACAAAGGACGGAGCAGAAATTGCCATAAGACACTTCTGGGAAATGGTACTTACTCAATTCGGTAAACGAGTCAAGTGATTACATAGCGACCAAGGAACCGAATATCTTAACTGGAAAGTGTCTGCATTCTTAAACACAAAAGGAGTCATCCACACCACATCACCAGCCTACAACCCTGAATCAAATGGAGTCGCAGAAAGGCTAAATCGGACCCTTACAACAATGGTATGATGTATGATGCCACCTGAACGAAAATTGTTGTGGGGAGAAGTCTATTTCACAGCAGCTTACCTCTACAATCGTCAGTGGCATTCATCAATAAAAACAACACCTTTCGAGCAACTATATAAAATGAAACCCACGATTAGTCACCTCCATCCCTGGTTCGCCGATGTCATGGT
>PYWC01000041.1:731962-791155 GCA_003182015.1 Tuber magnatum
CCCCCTGGTCCCTGAATTTCAGGGCGGGTGGTGTTGCGCAAATGGTGATATTAATCGTGCTTGTGCGGCTGGTCTTAATTGACAGACGAGGTGCCGATATGAGATGGGGGATGAGGGGAAGACCGCGAATGAGATGGGGTACAGGTGAGAATCCGTGCTCATATGGCGGATGAGACGGGGAGAAGGGGTTTTCTTTTTTGTTAGTGGCGAATGCTCCCCCATGGGAGGGAGAGTACTTTTAGTTCACCCTTTCTCTCCTCGTTTCCTGTCAGCATCTGCGGATTCCGATTGTAGGTGCGGTACATCGTCAAATGCTCCACTGCCTATCGAATCCGCTTCCACATTCCTACTGAAACCCCACCACCGTTACACCTGCATTTCAACATTTTTTCTTCTTTTGCCCTTTAATATTCCCGGGGTCCTTGCACAGTCCAGAAGAAAAAAAGAAAGTCTTCCCTCAACTAGGGGGATGGTCTAAGAAAAGTAAACAAGTGAGTAGAGAGGGAAGGATGGGGAAAAAAAGAACCAGTGTCAGAAGCCACACAATCCGCATCCTGCGCACTTACACACACTCACGAAAACACACACACACACACACCCTCCAGGTAAACCTTGCCCTCACGCGAACTCTTTATCACAAAATTCTTGTTCGGGATCCTGGATTGGAGGCGGAGACAGGAGAAAAGCAAGAGGGAAAACATCCGGGGAGGGATTGCGGTAAGAGAATCCCCTTATTTGCCGCAGTTGAATTAATTACGCCGTCAGGGCGCCAGCTAGCCAGCTAACGGGCTGTTTCTACTGGCACAGCACGGTACAGTACATAACCTGCGCTTCAACAGTGTATCTCCCGGAACACATGTCAAATAGTTAACCCTTCTACTTGGAGTATATGGTATCTCAACTCATTGCGGATTGCTGCTTCTGGAGAGAAAGGTCCCTACAAGCCTGCCCTGGCTATCCCCTTTGCTTCTGTTCGCTCCGGTCTCCATTCGCTGCGCGATATCCAAGGGGGTTTTTCCCCCCCTCCTCGTTCCTTTCCTCTTGCGCTCAATACTTGTCGAGCGCTGTCTATCAGATCGGTCTCCTTTTGCATGTTTCGCCTCAAAAGGGTAATATAGAGAAATTGCTTATGATATGATGCCTGCGCGTCACGCTGCTTCGGCCGTCGTGATTGCTTGCGAATCCCGACATATCAAGTCTCAATGAGCCTCTGCTCCAGTCACTGCTATCCATCCCGTCTCCCCACCCCACTCGTTCTTTCACCACTTTCCACTCCCCCGCCCCCTCTTTCTGCTCCCCTTCCCTTCCCTCATTTTGCATTAGTTTCACAACTAACCGGGTTGAAGAAATCGCAGATTGGCTGGCTGTTTGGACACGAATACACCCATATCGTACCCACGATCTCTTCATCCCTCCTAATTTCTACCCTTACAGCCTTGTAGCTGTAGCAGTCGCTTATCATTTCTTGCGGGCTTGACGGATACCACCATTAGGTTTAATCCGTTGTGTGCAGCTTTCACCGGTACCTCTGGATAATTAGTACTAGTAGAGTGAGTGAAAAGAGTGAGATAGTGGTAGAGTAAGGGGGGGTACAGCTGGCCCCTCCCAGCAGCACTGTGAGAATCCTTTAATAGGATGGGCCAGCCAGCCCTTGTCGGGGAACCGTTGCTAATGGCTCATACACTGTCAAGATTTCTATATGATCCTCAATTGATACTGGTATTTTTGTCCCTTCCTATTGCTATTCCCTTTTCTTGTTTGTACGAAACCATAGATTGGGTGTGGGTTCCGGCGGGAGCATACCTTCAACATGGCATTTACTGGTTTGGTACTGACTGTCCTTGGGGGACCGAAGATCTTGTCGGTGTAGCACCACGATTCGATACGAGTTTCGTCTCGCTGAGCTTCTCCAATTTCCCCACCGTTGTTCTCATATTGCTTGGAGTGCCTAGCTATTATTCTCTACCCTGGTTAGATCCCCGGCAAGTCCTTGGAATCTCAAAGCCGGTCCCCCTACTTACTCACCCTATCAGGGCTCGAGGGGTCCCATCAAACCTTATCCTGAAAAAAACTGCCCAAGGAATAACTTTCTCGGGAAGCGGCCCATCCCGCATCAACAGCCTTTTTTCCCTCCCTCGCCTTCTGCACATCCCACAGCAATATCACTTCCACCACCCACCCATCCACAACTCCGTTCAATTCCCGGGTTTGCGATGGATAACAATGGATCTAATTCGGACTTTTTCCGCTGCCTCCGGGGTGGGAGTGATAATCTGCCGTTTGATCAGCGTCTATCGTCTTTACCCGATACAGGAGCTATATCATCGCTGCCAATCACCCCTCCTGCTACTGACGCTGACCCAGAGGACGAAGAGGCTCTCTCTACAGCTGTACACGTACTCTCCACTGAGGCTATGGCATTATCGTGTCTCTCGCGGTTGTACGCGACCGACCCGATAGCCCGGAATGGGTTTATGAGAGCCGTAGAAGCAATCTCTGTAGCGGCTATCAACGGGGGAAAGGTCATCATTATCGGCGTGGGAAAGAGTGGCAAGATCGGGGAGAAGATGGTTGCAACAATGAATTCTTTGGGATTATTGTCGGTTTTCATGCACCCTACTGAGGCTCTGCATGGCGATCTGGGAATGGTTAAGCCGGTAAGCAAGTATTTGGTAGCCCCGATTGCCCCCACTTGTACGGCAGGGATGGCTGTTGTCTCCACCGATTAGTTATTCTTTTATTTTCTTTTTTACCGTTTCCCTGCTCTTTCCTTGGGCCTTCCACCTGTTTTCCTTCTTTGGTTACATGGCTTTTCCTGTTGTTGAGTTTGAAATCAGCCTAGTTTCCCCACTTTTTGCTTTGCTTGGTAACACCGCACTTTGCGCCTGAGCCGACCGGCGCTCACACTCCTCGGTCGCAGGGTGGGGCTGGCTAACATTGCTGGTCTACCAAATCTCACTTCATATTGTGACAAAACAATCAGAGAGCTTTGCTAATTGTTGCTTTATCCACAGAAAGACGTCCTGCTTCTGATAACCTTTTCCGGAAACACCCCCGAATTGATATCGCTACTGCCACACCTTCCAGGGCATCTACCACTGATCGCATTGACATCGCATACCTCGTACCACACTTCTCCATTGACACGAGCGCGCAAGAATACTTTCTTACTTCCCGCTCCCATACACGAGGCAGAGGAGGCTAGCTTTGGCATCTCGGCACCCACTACCTCCACGACTGTCGCGCTGGCGCTTGGAGATGCTCTAGCAGTGGTATCAGCGAGGCGTGTGCACACCGGCGAGGGAGAGAAGCCCAAAGACGTGTTCAAGCGGAATCACCCGGGTGGAGCCATTGGATTGGGAACCGGGAAAGGTGTGATAAGGATGTCGGATCTGGCGGTGCGTCTGGAAGATATTCCGGCAGTGGCCGGCAGCCTCGAGGATGGGCTGCTAGACTCGCCGCCAATCTCGTCCGCTAGTTCAGAGTCAGACATGGAGATTACTGAATGGACTGGGACTGATACCCCGCTTTCGGCGACCCATGCCGTAAGGGTTATTGACTGCCTACTTGTTGGTGTGGGGTCCAAGACCGGCTGGGTAAGGGTTTCTGAAGATGAAGTCGTCCCAGCAGGGCGGTTGAAGTCGGTCCGGGGTAATGTTCAAAGGGGCGTGTACGAATTTGAGCCACCCCTTGTGGTTGGCAGGTCAGAAATGATACGCGTGTCCGGCCAGGCAAGCGCAGAAGATGTGAAGAAGTGGGTGATGACATCGAGGGAGGAAGAGAGCGGAGCGTTCCCTGCGGGGACAGTACTGGGTGTTTGTGTAGGGGATGCTGGTAAAGGAGAAGAAGTTATTGCGGTTATTGAGGTTGATGAACTTATGAGGGTTTGAGGGGAGCACTCCGCTTGCTTACTTGGCCTGCCCCCCACCCCCCACCCCCCCCCCTTTTCTTTCTTTCGTTTTTCCTATGTATGATGCCTGCGCGTCACGCTGCTTCGGCCGTCGTGATTGCTTGCGAATCCCGACATATCAAGTCTCAATGAGCCTCTGCTATCGTCACCTGATGGCTGCACGGCCGTACCTCCACTCCNCAGATCGGTCTCCTTTTGCATGTTTCGCCTCAAAAGGGTAATATAGAGAAATTGCTTATGATATGATGCCTGCGCGTCACGCTGCTTCGGCCGTCGTGATTGCTTGCGAATCCCGACATATCAAGTCTCAATGAGCCTCTGCTATCGTCACCTGATGGCTGCACGGCCGTACCTCCACTCCCCCTCCAATACCCCCCTCCCCCCCTCTTCTATATCCATGCTCCGATTTGCAAATTTGCGGACCAGAGATCGAGACCTGCTTATCTCCACTATAGAGGGTATATCGAGTGGTACAGTACTTGCGAGTATTAAATATGATATCCCAGTTCCCAAGGAAAAGGTACGTCGGGAGTACCTCAGGCCATTCCGAGAAGGAGGAAATCCTGGTCAACCAAATTAACAAGCCGACCAACCAAAATCCTCTAGCGACTCTACCGATACCACTTGTACTCTTACTAGTACGTAGGGATCTCTTGAAAACTGCCGAGGGGACCAAATGCTCAAAACATAACGGAGAGAAATCACAAGCTCAGAAACAAACAGGAGAGCGAGGGAATCCTCCTCCATCTGCCGTCGCCTTCCTCGGGGGTTTTTTCTTTCTTTTCCGTTTCCACCAAGAAACCTTTCCCCTTGGCCGTTGCTAGCGTTAGGTCCCCAAGTTGAGTTTGTTATATTTCGGCAGTTTTTTTTTATTTTTATTTGGTTTTTTCTGGGGTTTTCTCTCCGTTTTCAAATGCGTTTCACGTTTCCGGAAATATAGGGTTGGCTTGTCATATATGATCGATTGAGAGCCCGAAATGTCGGGTGAAGTCGGCCGTGACCCGAATGCGCGATGACGGTATGCTGAAAGTACTCGTACATGCTCTCCCACAGCAGCCCTGCTTCTCCCCCTATTTTATGTGATACTTATTAGATTTGCCCCACGATTTTTTTCTCGTTGTACTTGTGTTTCGTTCCTCAGATCCGTGTGATTTGGTGCATGCTGGTTGAACCGGAATTCTCAGGAATTATTGTGGGCGCCACGCCATTGTTTGCGCTTGAATGGCGAACGAGCGGATGAATTCTTGGGAGGGGTATACTGAGGAGGGTATTTGCACGGTACAGTACTGTAAAATACGGTGCAGTGCTGTACTTGTACCGCTTTCCGTTGACTTAGGTTCTATTACACTGTTGGGTGCTATGCGTCGCTTCTTGCTGCTAGGGGATGGCCTTTTTTCCTTTCCTTTCTTTTTTTCCTTTCCCCTCTTTCCCTCTCTCCCTTCGTTGCCATGGATGGGCGGACGGCGAGAGAAGGAGTGGGCATATACCGGTAATAATGGCACCCGCGTTGCGTGATACAAGCAACGTGTTGCAGACGGATATCTGTCCTTCATGTCTTGTCTCTCTTTTGTCGTTCTTTTTCTCCCTTGCGCCTTGTTTCCTTATTCGTCCATCTTGTCAACCCCCACCATCAGTAACCATTGGCACGACCAGAGCCCAGACACACCACCAACTATCACCATCGACCGTGCGCTTAACTCTACACCTGCAATCGACTCCCGAGAGCCTCCACAAGTAGTGGTGCGAATTGGGTGCAAGGCATCACTATTGCTATGATACAAACTAGCTGGGCTCGGTGAGGTAGGGGTACTGTATCCTGTGTATTCAATGGCCCCGCGCCTTCCCCCCTCCCACCTGCTTCCTTNTTTTTCCTATGTCGGAGTTATCACGAATCAAGTTTGTTCGGGTATCGTTACTATTCGCCTGGTGTATTACAATCAGTATTCTACTTTTTCTTTCTTTTTTTTTTTTCTTTTTCCCTTTTACCTCTTCACATCACCGAGGCAGGATTCTTTTTTCCCCTTCCATAATTCATTAGGTACATATTTTTACACGAGCGGCTCTTTTCTGTTGATTTATTTAGGTCCTGGGTGGGGTCATTTGTTTTTTTGTAGCGGGCTCATTGCGGTCTGTGGCGAAAGGGATTAGGTCACGGTACGGTAAGCTGGGCGGGTGGGTGAGAAGGGCATGGATGAATGGAAGGGGCATGATACTACTGCAACTTCACCTAGCGGTTGTATTGGAAGTATGGTAAATGGAGTAATTTACCTATCCGGTTTGACCTTTAGTCCATAGTGCTGGGTGGCGGAGACGGAGTGTGTTGAAATGGACAGATAAACCAACTTGAATGATTAGGTGAAACTAGGGTCAAAAGTCGTATTGGTATGGCTCAGGACCTCTATTGTGCCCCGTACTGCGCTCAAGTGCTCGAGTACGGTAGTACCAAGGTGATTAAGTTAGTCTACAGTTGGCAGCGGCTTGATATTCAGCCACAAATTTAAAAAATTTGTACTAGTACTGTACTAGCCGATTTTTAAAGTCTCTGGAATGGCCATGGTATAAGGTATGAGCCCGTGGTATAAGTTCTTCCTTAGCAGATGTGTGTCACTTAGGCAGTTGTCTTATACTGATCTTCTACACATGTAATATTCCTCTCCTCCTACCTACTGCAACTCCAACCTTCCACATGTGTAACATTCCTCTCCACCTACCACCACAACCATGATCCCTGCAGAGCATGAGAGGGGTGAGTGAGAGCAATCTACCACTCTGATTAGGATACTAACATTCTCATAGGCAAGGAAATAACACTATGCAGATATGCAGCAATTATTACCATGCGGGAAATCGGCTACCAGTTTAAAGAAATACAACTGCGTACCGGTGTTCCCATTTCCACAGCAAGCGATATCCATCGTCACACAGTAAAGAATGCTATTGCAAAACGAGAGGCTATTCAGTCTGGATTCCAAGCTGTTGTGCCTCAGTTAAGAGCTGATAGTGGGTATTTGCGGTTGGTTTTTCTGGAGCCTGTGTCCTGCCAGCCACAGGATCCTAGGAGCGTGAGATTGGAAAAAGAGTAGGAGTATGAGGTGGAGGTGAATGCTACGGTGGTAATGGGACAGGAGCAGGAGCAGGAGGTAGAGGAGAATGTGATAGTGGGGGAGGAGGAGGCAGCAGAGGGGGAGGAGGAGAAATATATGATGGAGCAGTCAGGACTTAGAGGAGAAAGAATACTTGACAGAACTCAGAAATGTGATAGGATAAATGTATCACTGCTTGAGTTCTTATCAAAAGACTGTTTGGATATGTAACGTGTTCGGGCCAGGCCCTCGTCATGTGGCGGTACAATAGGAGCAGATGGCTTCTTGATTAACAAGAAGTGAGCGCTGCTAACTAAAGGAGTCTGCAAATGGGGTGTAATAGGAGATCAAAAGGTAACCGTTCAACCAAGTATATTAAGAATACTGTCTGTTGAAGTCTGCTGTTTTTATCGTGGAAATCAGTGGTCTTTAAATACAGCATATTGCTTATCTCCAGTATGAGCGATATTCCAAAATGTTGTGTGTATTAACTGATAGTACATGAAACAATACAAGTATCAAGCGATACTGAAAAACTAAAGGTAACACATTGTGTGTATCAACCGATAGCACACGAAACAATACAAGTATCAAGCGATACTGTGAAACCAAACATAAAACTAACCTAGTACCCATACCGGTTACACTTCCAAAATAAAATAACAATTTCACGAAATGAAATAACCTAATGAAATCCTAATAGTCGGTAAACCCGCTATTCTCCTGAAAGTCCCCATAGGACCGATCCTCATTGTTATCACTATCCTGCAACAATCTCATGTCGTCCTGCAACATCCATTCCACCCCTTTCAGCCATTTCTCTCCACACTCTTGACAGGGTGCTTCGCATACAAAGCAACCTGATTCCTTGTAGTGTGGTAAATTGGTTCAGTCCCGGACCGTTCAGTCTTCCCAATCCTCTGTTTCGATATTGATTCGTCCGCAATCGTAGCAGTAATTGACGTAAAATATCTTCCAGTATGCCTCCAGTGCAATAGTTCTACTATGCAGAAGTTCTCTGATAATGATGTGTGGTCCCTTGAAGCTTATATCTTCGTAGGTCGACATTTCTTAACTTTGCAAAAGGATAAAGATTTGTAAGAGTAGTGTGTCTTGTAAGGGTTTTTCTTTCAGTTTGTAGGTCTGATAGTAAGGTTTTTTCTCTTTGGAGGAGTTCTAGGGATGGTGGGTGGTATGTATGTCCCGGCGTTGACCTTGCTTAGCTGTTGACCTTGCTTAGGTGTTGACCTTGCTTAGATGTTGGCCTTGCTTAGGTGTTGGCCTTACTTAGGTGTTTAGGGGAAGATGGGTGGTATTTAATCTCAGTTTCTTCTGTCTCCATGCACCTCTCACATTTTTCCATACTCTGGTAACATCCTCTTCCAAAAGCGGAATATGTCAGCCACTGTTTCTCCCCACATTCGTCCTGTCGACTCCGTTGTTATTTCTAGGCATTTGTTGCAAATGTGTATCAATAATCGATGTATAAGGTATTGTCTAGGGATAATATCACGGTTCACCAATAGTCCCATTAGCTGATGGCGCAGTCTCCACGGTATTTGCTCATAGTTTGACATCGTAAGGCTGTTGGATGGTGTGTTTCTTTCCTTGTTATTCCCAGTACTCGGCTTCTTCTCGCTGCGCTAGATATGCTGTTTCATCTTCCATGACCCGATTCTTGTCTTTGCTGCTTTTGAAATCACTTTCAAAATGGGCTGCCTGAAATCCATCTTGTATTCCTTGATTTATATAAGGGCAAAGGTGTTGGATTTCCGGTAGGGTTGGGCTCCATGCCACCATTACGTGGTTTATGGTAGGGGGTAGCTTATCCTCTGGTTTGTTGTCCTTCCACCATTGGTTTACTAGTTCTATCGCGTTTCCTAACCCTTCGATGGGTTCCCAGCTGTTTTCCGCTTCTGGGTATCCCACCCATTTTACTAGAAATTGGTCATGGTCATGTCGCCTTCTGTGGTCTCGAATAGCGTCCACTTCCCATTCTGGTTTCTCGTTAACCATGATGGGGAGTGGTTTGCATGGCTTCTTCGGGGAAAGGAGGTATCATTGTTAGGGAGGTATCGTTTCATAGTTGATATGTGGAATGTTGCTTTTTAGTTTCTGTACATTCTGCTGTCCATTTCCACCATGTAATTTTGCATATATTCATCATATTTGATTATCTTGAATGGTCCTCGCCAGCCTGGTTGCAATTTCTTGCCTTGTCCTGATTCCGTTGCAAATAGGCTTCTAAAGACCAATAACTGATTACTTAACCCGATCGGGATATAGTGTCTGTGTCGTTTTGCTGCCGTTCTCGTACTCCTAAACCGTGCTAACTCCATAGCATTGAATGCCATGTTCCACATTGCTTGATGTTTGTTCAACAATTCATTGGCGGCCAGTACTGCAGAGTTCTTGAAATTCGCTAAGGGGAGCAGTGGGTAGTTTTTTCCAAAAACAGGTTTATATGGTGACATACCGAGGGTTTCTGACCATCCTGCATTTAGGTACGCTGCCGTTTCCGGTATGGCATTGAACCAATTGTTTTGTCTTGCATTGACTAGATTTTGAAGGGCTATTTTCAATTCTTGAATTTTCCTTTTGACTTGTCCATTCATCTTATGGTGGCCTGGTGCCGCCTTGATGTGCTCAATTCCTAGCGATCGACACTGCTGTCTCCACACATGTGATTCAAATCGTGAGTCTGTATCACTCACTATTGTTATTGGATAGCCGTGGGGTGGAAACATTTTGTTATGTAGTAGTTCCCATGTTGTTATTGCCATTACTTCCTTGTTTGTTGGTGTGAGCCATGTAAATCCTGAGAACCTATCTATGGCTACCAGGATCATGTCGTATCTCTATACATTGTAGAATGGTCCCGTAACGTTAATGGCTATTGATTCGAAAATTTCCTCTGGTAGGATAATTGTCTGGGCCTTTCCTTCTAGTAACTTTGTGGGTTCTTTGTTCGTTTGGCAGTGGTGGCATTGCACCACGTATGCTCTGAAATCCTTGCGCATCTCGAGCCAGAATAGGTACTCAGTAGCATACTGCAAGTTCCGTTCCATACCGTAATAGCCTTTGTTGCAGATCTCCGATATAATGTATTCTCTCAGTGTCATATTTCTGAACGCGGGGCCTTTCAGAATATGCATGCATTCCTTCCCATATTGAGTTTTAGCGTATAGCATTCTCTTTGCGACTATGTAGAAGGACAAATATCCTGTTCAGTCCAAGTTTTCGTTAACCTTTTTCTATATTGGTTCCTTCCGGTATACTGCAATCATGTGCGCTCGGAATGTCACAATCATTTCATTGACCATTTGTCAGGTATCTCACTCCTCTTCGATCTCACTTCCTCTGCTCACCTTGGGTTGGTTATCCTCTTCATTGTTTTCTAAGATATCGTATAGCCCATGTCGATATTCATCCATCGTCGGGGGCATCACCAAGACTATTGTCTCATAGCGCAGGCTTTCTGTTGGTTCCGCTTGTCTGATAGGTGGCGGACTGTCTGGCATTCGGAATGTCGGGGCTTCACGGTTCAATATTGCTGGGATTGTATAGGACCTGTGTGTTGACTGAACCAGGGTAGACAGCCCTTCCCCAGCCCTATTTGGTCTACTGCCAATCGTTTGTTGCCACTCCCAATCCTCAACCATGGGTGATTCCGGAGGACTTGGGTCAGGCAATGTGCTCGGGGGGCTCAGTCCTTCACTAGGAGGTTGGGGGGTTTGCTTGCCTCATTGTCTGGGATGGTTATTCATAAACTTGATCTCGGTTTGGTAATATGGGCAATGGTCCACATAACAGTGTGAATAGTGCAATTTGCTATATTGAAGTTCTTCAGGTGGTGAGCTCCGTAAGTTGCACTTGTCATCCCAATCATTTCCTGCAGTGATTGAGCAGGGGCTTTCAGGAGGTACAGGGGCCTTGTTGGGATACTCAGTGTATGAGTAAGGAGGGGACAACGGGAGATATCTCCCATGGGCTCCATCGTGTTTTATTCTTGCTCGTAGACTGTGTTATCCAAGATGTCTCTGGCTTCTTTTGTATAATCGTGGATGTAGATTCGATTCAAGTCTAATCCTCCCTCGTATATCTGGGAAAGGGCATCAGCTAAATAGTCCCTACTTCCTGGTACGTATACTATCTTTGCGTCGTACTTTCCTAAGGCACTAAGCCATCTAACTTGCTTTCTGCTTGGGTTCTTTGCAGTTCGTAGATGTGTTAGGGGTTGGTGGTCCGTTACTATTGTGAAGGTATTTCCCATTAGTACATTGTGGAACCAGTTAAGTGCTTCCATTATCGCTAAGGCCTTTTTATCAGTAGTTCCATAATTCATCTATGCATTGGTGAATTTCCTGCTGTGTAACATGGCTGGTCGAGCTGTCTCATACGTGGGTCCCCATTCTACCTAATGTTCATTACGGGGCAGGACGGAGCAGGTTTTACCCATGGTGGCCCCACCGTTACAAGAGCCCGGGTGGCATATTTTGTACGTCCTCCCCGCCCCACCCACATCTGGGACCTGACCCCAGTCTTTCCCTGGACGGGGCCCCGTTTCTTGCCACCCAAATTTGATGGGGGCCTATATTTTTCAGGGTCCCGGAGGCCCCATAACGAACTCTAGTCCTACCCATGCTCCTATTCCCAAGTCCGCGGTATCCATGACTAGCCAAATTGGTTCCTCGCTCCATATTTCTATTGGCCGCATGACTTGGTGATCGACAATTCGCTTCTTTCCTATTTTGAACGCGGTCTGATGGGTAGTTGTCTATACGAATTCGCCATTCCTCATTAAATCCGTTAAGGTTGCTGTTAGGGTAGCATGGTGTGGGAGGAACTGGGCTACATAGTTCACTATCTCTAGAAAGCGTTGCAATTCTTTCTTGTTTTGGGGTGTCTCCCAACCTTCAATGGATAATATTTTGTCGGGAGATACATGGATGCCTTTATTGTCTACTATGTGTCCTAGTACTTCTAGCTTGCCCGAGAATAGTACTAACTTTTTCTTGCTCACACAGAACTTAGCCTTCCTGAGTCGGTCACATACTTGGCATATGTGTATTTCATGTTCCTCTGGTGTGTCTGAAAATATGAGAATATTATCAATGTATACCCATACAAAATGATGTAGGAATTCGCTTAGAAGGTCTTCCATTATTCGTATAAAGGTTGCTGGTGCGTTCATGTCTCCTTGTAGCATTACTTTGCTGACAAATCGTCCAAACAGGGTTTTGAATGAATTCAACTTAACACTGTCTTTGTCCAAGCGTGTTTGGAAGTATGCATCGCTTAGGTCAATCTTATTCCTGAATTTTGCTTGTCCAATACGGTTAAGGATCTGCAGTTAGTTGGGGATCGATAGATTATCCATGATCATGTTGTCATTTCGAATTTTCAAGTCTACATGGGGGCAGATCCTGCCGTCTGACTTGGGTTGTACAAACATAGACAATGTTTTGGGAACTTCCTGTCATATGATTACTCCAGCTCATAATTTCTCATTGATCTAGTTTATGAGTTTTTCTTTGTATGCTTGTGGGATTGAGTATATTGGTTGGTTCTTTAGATCCGTTGGATTCTTTAGCTGATTGTGATAGTTAATCTTTCATACAGGAGGTAGCATTTCAGAGACCTTGTCCGGGAATACATTCTTGTATTCTTCCAACCGTGTTGCTGAGATTGCGTCTGAAACAGCAGCTTGCAACTCCGCGCTTGTTGGTTTGCATAGCATGCATAGTTTGTCATTGGGAAACTCCACTGCTGTGTCCCCATACCTGATAAGGGCATTGTGGCTTTTTAGGAATAGCATTCCAATTAGGGCATTGTTCTTTGCTAAGTTTCCTAACAACATCTCCTGATTTGTCTATTTCTTTATCATGATTGTTCCGCTATCGAATACTACCTTTGCTGGATGGCCCTCTATGTGGATTGTTCCTTCAAGTGCGTCACGGGGCCTGACTGTCAGTGCTGGTTGCGTCCGGTGGCTTTCTGTTTCCACTGCGTTGATTTCCACTTCGTCGTATTTAGTTACTTCTATATGGTTCATGCTCGTATTTTGCTTAGCTGTTTTTCCTTTTCCCATTTTGGCATAGCAATCCTTTGCATAGTGCCCCTTTTTCCCACATTCAAAATATGTGCTTTCATTGCGTCGTTTCTGCTTTTTATGTTTATTTTCCTTCGAACCTTTGTACTTTGGTTGTTCTATCCTTGCGTTATCGTATGATGACGATCCTTTACTGCTTGGCTGCTGTGGTATATGTATTTAGTAAACTCCTGTTGTAATGACCCAGCATACATGAGCTATGGCAGTCGGAACCTACACCCATACAGGTAGCCAAGAGGCGAACTAGTAGGAACAGGCAGGCAAGTGAGTACTTGACCTACAGAGACCCGATGGTCCGGGCTCCGGGATGGACAGAATTACCTGGCCAGGTACTTAGGTACCTGGGTATACCCGGGAGCGGTGTCAGCGTACTTAGGGACCTCGGCAGAGGCAGTTAGGCAGTTAGGCTGAGTAACTGGAGAAAGGTCAAAAGTGTCTATCTGCGGTGATGGAATAGACAGGGTAACTGGGAAAAGTCATCTTGTCCACCGGACAAGGTTACCCTACCCTCGGGTTCAGGTTCCTCTGCCATGAGGCTCAGGTTGGCCCGTCTAAAGTCCTGAGTTACCCTACCTTTCAATACAAAGTCCCTTGCGGAATTCGGAAGAAATGACCCCTACGTTTGTCACATGAAGCCACGCATAATACCGGAATCTGGGGTTTCGGGAGATGCTATTGGACGAGCTACGCAGCTCTGAAGAAGCTGTAAATTGGAGACATTATTCCCATCATACCCTTCCGGCCCCGCCTTGAGGCCCGAACATTATGGGCAAACGGTTGCGTAGTTGTGTGCAGTCTAGCAAAGAAGAATCTTTGGAGACCTGCTTGCAACATTGCATATGTCGCTGCCGTCCAGTCGACCGTAAGCTGTTTGTAGGATATACAAGGGGGCGTAGGGTGGAAGCCGGAGTACCTCCTCCAAGTTGTTCAGAGTACAACAGACCAAAACTGACAGAGTTAACAGGAGTTAACCGTGGCGGTCCCGATGGTAGTCCCAGGTGGTGCTGGGGCGACCGGTAGGGTTTTATGCCTACCAAGCCCGGAAGTGTCCCCAACGCCATAGGCTCTGTAAGGGAAGTGCAGAGATACAAAAAGCACGATTCCTACCACAGATAAGGTGGATCCAAGGTAGTGGTCATGGGTAGTGCCCATTGGACTACTCCCAGACCACTGTATCCTGTGGAAGACACTTGAAGCACAAGACTCGTAAATAGTAGATAGATAAACCGCTCTGGCTATCTCCCGGGGTCATGTAGAGATCAATGCACATGGGAAGAGTGTCATACATAGTCCAGTTCATTAGGTGTCTGGACTGTTAGCCACTAGCCAGACACTGATGCAAAGAAGTTTTCACTCCGGCAGGCAAAATGGAAATGTACTGCAGAAACGATAACTGTATCTGGTGAACGCCGACTAGAGTGTGTCGACACACGCATGCCCAAAGGGTGTGCCAGGAGACATGTCGGACCACCCTTAGTGGAGAAGGGTGTGCTTAAAAAGTTGGAGTAAACTGATGGGGGAGTTTCTGGCATAAGATAAAACTATCTGAAGAAGTCTATGCGAGAACTCTCCTACTCCAACAATCAATCCTCTCGAGACCTTAATTGAGTGAAGCGTCAGGCTTAACGATATTAAGTTTTGCTGCTTTCTTTACTCTTATATCTGTGTGAACTTTTGGCGATAAGTTTGAAGTTGTTCTGTACAGTCGCAACCTTGGGATCCATCTTTCTCAGGGTGCCCCCATTACACCTATCTCATACAGGATGATGTCCTTTCTTTTCAGCTCATTTGTCTTTCCTATCAAAGGAGTCTCTATCCTCTTCGGCAGGTTCTACCTCCTAGCGTAGTCTGGGATGCATTGCTTCATATAGTCTCTATCATTGCGTGTATTGAGATATTGTTCCGGTGGACAATTGTCCCTAGTACATTAGGAGATCCGTTGCGACTATCATTATTCTTTCTGTTTTCCTGCTTTGCACTTGTTTGATTTCCTGGAACTTCTTATACAGTTCTTCCATGTTTCGCAAGGACTGAAATCTGTCCTTTAGGTACTTTATCAGGGTTGTTCCTCATATTTTTTCCTTGCTGTTGTAGTGGTTCATTGCCTGGTGATACACTTCTTCTGCCTTTCCTGTACAGAAACTTCCGAAGCATGCTCCACTTCCTTCCTTTGTCTTATCCACGCCATGCAGGACGAGGTATTAGGAAGTGATTGTTACCCATCGATCACATGCTTCAGGCTTTAGGTCTTTCTTTTCGCCCAAGAGCATGGGTGGCAGTGGGAGTTTGACCTTGGGTCCTGTTTGCCTGCCCCCTGGGCCGGGCGTCGCGGCGGATTCTCCTTCAGACATGTCATGTTCGGATTCTTTACTGCTGGAACTATTGTCTGATGAGCTTTCTGAAGAGTCGCTGGGAGGTTCGTTGGGAGGTTCTGTTGCTACCGAGTGATATGATTCCTCTTCATTGTTGTCTTCTTTCTTCGGCCTCTGGACAGGTATGCTTTCTTTCTTTAGTGGCTGTGCTGGTGCTTTCCCTTTGCTGGGGCTCGAGGGGAAGACCCCAGGGAGGCTCATTGCTTCCTTTGCTAATTCCTCCCTTGATTCGCTAAAGGTCTGCTTGGCCAAATCTCAAGCTAATTGTCTTTCTGCTTCGTTAATTGAGAAGTCACTCTTTAGCCCTTTCAGTTTCTTCTGTTGCCTTCTTTGGGTAAAGCCTTCTCATGGAACCTACTTCCCACTTCGAGTCTCTGATAATGCTATAGTGTCATGTTGGTGGAGCTGAACCTTTCCTGGTTCTGCCACTCCCCACTGCTAGCTTCGGTTGGACGCTTTGTAGGTTGATCAGACCAGGTCCAGGCAGGTATCTAACCACCTGCTAAGGTTCAAAAAATGTAGCGTGTTTGGGCCAGGCCCTAGTCATATGGCGGTACAATAGGAGCAGATGGCTTCTTGATCAACAAGAAGCGAGCGCTGCTAACTAAAAGAGTCTGCAAATGGGGTGTAATAGAAGATCAAAAGGTAACTGTTCAACCAAGTATATTAAGAATACTGTCTGTCGAAGTCTGGAGTTTTCATCGTGGAAATCAGCAGTCTTTAAATACAGCATATTGCTTATCTCCAGTATGAGCGATATTCCAAAACATTGTATGTATCAACCTATAGCACATGAAACAATACAAGTATCAAGCTATACTGTGAAACCAAACATAAAACTAACCTAATAACTGTACCAGTTACAGGATAAGAAACTATGCTCTGGGCGCCCAAAAACTTTCACAACTGTGGAAATTGATCACCTGATTTGTACAGTAAAGTGGGATTTTCACACTTATCAGATGTGCCTTATCGATCTTCAGAGAGAATCTGGACTGTTACATGTTAGTGATACTACTATTTAGAAAGCTTTATGGTCCCGTGGTATTAAAGCTTATAAGGAACTATTTAAGTTTATTTTAAAAACTGAAAACAAAGAGATAAGACTCAAATACTGTGAAGAGAGAAAGGATTGGGGCATGGAGGAATGGAAAAATTATGGGTTTACCAATGAGATATCAATTGAGGTTGGTGGGCTTTTTGGATTAAACCTTGTCTGGCGAGATGAATCAGAGAAGTGGCACTATGATTGTATTAGGTGTATGAAGAAGTAGGGAGAGAGTATGATGTGTTGGAGTATGATAAGTTGGCAATGGAAGGGTCCTTTTTATGTCAAGAAGGTGGAGGCTGTGGAGGAAAAAGAGGTAGCTTTA
The DNA here is from genome assembly GCA_003182015.1 of Tuber magnatum. NCBI lineage: Eukaryota > Fungi > Ascomycota > Pezizomycetes > Pezizales > Tuberaceae > Tuber > Tuber magnatum. The sequence continues at coordinate 748,813 of PYWC01000041.1, forward strand.
TTGGCTATTGCCTCAATGGAGGAAGAGCAGCCTAAGAAAGAAATATAGTTGAATGAGGAATGGAAAGCATTAGAAGAGTCGGAACAGCTTCGGGCTTCCGAGCTTGCAGCTTTCAGCACTCAACAGTATGCAGAAAAACACTACAATGCACCAAAACAGCGAGTCCCACAAAGTCATTGGGGTAAAAAATACAAGCTGGAGAAATATAAGTGGGGAGAAGGAAAGGGAGTTGATTCTTGATGTTATGTGAAGTGTGTTGCATACCCACTACTCTGGCCTGCATACCGAGAGTGGTTACAGCACAATGTCAACTTTGTACTTATGGAGAATAATGCACCAACACATGGCTCTATTTTTACTAATAGACAAAGGGTAAAGGAAGGGATTCAAAAGGTTGACTGGCCTCCAAATTCTCCCGATTTCAACCTGATTGAGCATATCTGGACTTTAATGAAAAGTCAAATTCAAACCCGCCAGGGCCATGAACATATCAGATCTCAACAACAAATGAAGGAGATCCTGCAAGAGGAATGGGACAGGATAACAATTGAGGAAATCAATAAGGAAGTAGCTAAACTTCCTAGTATCATGGCTAAATGTATTAATGTTTATAGAGGAAATAAATATCATGCTTAGTATCTGGCCAGGCTGGCTGATAGGATAATAAGCAGAACAAACTTTATAACAACTATCATTATGTAATATAGAGGATATATCATAGACTGGAGTAGAATACTAATTTATTTATACCTCAATTCCTTCACATAATACTGTTATCATCATGATCAGTATAAGCTTTTACAGCCTCATATGTTCCACTGGTGGGTATGAATGATCTCGGTGACCCATGTGTAAGTGGAGTCTTGGTATAACTTGACAAGTCACCTACATTCCGGAGACTTTAAAAATCGGCTAGTACTCGGGGGTGAGGGTAAGTCGGGCGCGGTGCCACAAAAAGTCTTGGTTTATTGCCTATTCTGGGTGTCGCCCGACTTTTTTCCTCATACAAAAAAATTGGTGCAAAACGCGTTTGTATGGGTAAAAACCCTTGTTACTTTATATGGGTGTCGCCCGACTTAACGCACCCCCCGAGTACACGTTAGATCCCTGCACATCGCATCGTTTCATATTATTGCCAAGCCAAACTTGTTAGTGAATAATGGCCGAACCTAGTACTTGTACGATACGGCTCCAGAACCGCTAGCGGAGAAGAGTATAAACCCCCGTAGCCAAACAGGACGGCTTGCACGCAAGTGTCAAACACATGGCAGTTTTAAACTCCGGAACTCTCTAATTCGACCTCCTGCCACCAGAAAGAAGAAAAAAAGTCGAACTGGGAGGTTACACATTTCCCCTGCATAGCTTCTTGCACCATAATTTGTCTTTTCTCCTATTCGCCCTGATAGAGACTGTGATTCGGATAGGAAGCATAGGATATAGTTATTTTTTTTTTTTTCGCTAGATGCCGGTATGGGTAGCGGTGGGGTTGGCATTTGGGGATTATCACCCGGGTTCATGTATCTATCGAGGACTCCCGGAAAATGTGTCTAAGAAAACCGGAACTCGGGGAGGTCGAAGGAGGGAAAAGATGTCTGCTCAATCGCTTACCTGCCGGGCACAAAACGGGACGATTTTCCATCCCCTCACCCCCACCCCCCTACTCCAACCAACCTAATAGGCAATCCAATCCCCTTGATGTCCCCGGCCCGGGTATACTTCCCACCGGGATGGCTGTCCCTGCTACGCCATGAGCGATCTGCCCAGCGGGCCAAACCAAATACTCGCGATGGACTGGATACCTAACCCCCCCGTTGACCGCTAAATCCGCACCCCCTTCCTTCCATGATCCACCCCGTGCAGATTCCGTGAGTGTTAGGTATCAGGTGTTTGTAATGAGACGGAAGTGATGGGAAAAATGACTCGACAGTGGGGATGGTAATTGTGAATGTGCTGCACATGTATGATACTTTATCAACGTTTAGGAATATATAGGGCAGCCCTAGGGCACTGTTTTTGGTATCTCTCTCCATGTATCCCCGGAACCAACCGGTTAGTAGAGAGGGTGGCTTGAGATATTGGTTCTGGTTGGCAGATATTTGCGGATATCTGCGTATACCTACCCTATCGTTATCATACCCGTTGGTAGGGCGTTTACTAATCGCATGGTATATGCGGGAGACTACCAGCCCGCTACAAACTCACGGGAGCTACAAGTTTTGGGAGAGCCGGGCCTGGGCGCACTGCATATTCTTAGGCCAAGCGGAGAAACCACGAATGCTAAACTGGGCGCGCTTCCAAACATTGTCCCTCTTCACGAAGTAGGTGACTTTACTCCTCGGGTGTCCCAGCCATCAATTAAAGTTCAGGCTGCCTCGATCACTTGCTGAGATTTTGCTAACAAAGGTAGACTCGGGTATCACATGGAGTTATCGGAGAATATGGTCTGTGGGTCTGGCGGGTATACTTGGTATTCCGTAGCACAATCTCCTTCCTGAGAACTGATCCCTTGGATGATTGTAAAGAAAATGGAATCAGCTGCTAGTTCGAGTTCGGGGATTGTAATGCGCTCCATAAAATCCTGATTGCCAATTAGACTGATGGTTTTCCCGGATTATAGTTACTTTTTATTTAGCGTTGTGTTCTAGCAGCGGGAGAAACGAAACGGTGATTCGACACCCAGGTTCTTGGTAACTTGGGTGAGAGAGAATTCGCTTTGCGGGGATATCTTGTTGAGGATGTTGCTTACTCGGTCGATGGGGTATTCCATTTGGCGTGCTAGCTTCTTGAGGACCGGTATGGAATATAACTTATGCCGTTCGGGCAAGGCTTCCTTTTGTTTTCGGTTCGTTGAAATCGATTATTGCTCATGGTTACATAACTAGGATTACCGGTTGTGAGGCCTAGCGCATTGAGCCTGACGGCCATGTTGGACATCACAAGTATTCGACATTTTCTAGGATTCATCGTCGAGTGGTTGTATAATACATGATTCTCCATTAGTCCAACATTACAGGGGCGCTTATTGTTTTTGTCTTTTTCATTCACTCTGAATCCTCGATTATTTAAAATCTAGAAACCTATTTCCGCTTCTACAGAATGTACTAATGTGCCTTTAGTCTGTCTGTCTATATTAGGGGGTTTTCTCTTATCTTTAAGTTTCTTCTTCTCCTCAACGATCTTGCTTCACAATTAGGAAATGCAATTCAAGTTTACCACACCTATCTTGGTGGCATTATGTTCTTCCTCCACATAATCCTTCCTCTCTTCTTCACTCTCACTCCCTACTCTCTCTTGTTCGCTCGTCTCTCCCACTTCATTTTCCAGCCGCCATTCTTCTACCACTATCTCACCATGAAGAACCGATGCTTACACTTTTCTAACCTAACTGCGATGCGCAGAGAGTGTTCGCAAGCTGCCAGCCCGGCCGGCAGAATATCTGAAGATGCCGATTGATATCCGAGGTTGCGCCCAGGGATCTGTAGATATCTTAAGGCTCTAGTAAATATCTTCAAATACCCACAGATATCTCCAGATATTTGCATAATAGCCACCAATCAGATGCACCATCCGAAGCTATTTTCGGCTGGAACAAGCCCTGGACACGCAAAGTAAAATAAAAAAAAACGCCACTACAAGTTGAGGGCATGGAGAATACTGCAGATGCTGGGCAACTTCATATCAGTCAATATATTCCTAAGATGTGCCGTGGATAGATTACTTGCACGTGGGCAATTATTATTTGACTATCAAGTTGTTTCCTTCTACCGCGCCGGTGTCATCACGAACCTCGAACTCCCCGCACGGTTCCTCCTCGTATCTTCTCGGCCACGTGGTTCCCCGGGCACATTCCGTCCTAACAATTCCGCATCGAAAGCTATTTTTTCCTTCTCTTTTGTATATATCCCTGATCCGGCCGGACACAACTTTGGGCGGGAACACGAACTTACTCCGGATCTATACCATAATCCGACACCCGGAGCTGCCGACAAATGTAGTTGCATACACTAGTGTATATCCCTGGCCCGAAAGCTCCCAGAACCATGGCAATCATGGTCGATCACTCGGAATTAAGCAGATATCTGGAAGTCCGGCCAGGCCAGTTCCTGAAAAAAAAAAAACCATGCCTGCCGGGTCAGGCCCAAGGCCTAGTCGGACTCGCTGCTGGGTTAGCGGACACTGCGCGTGGAAAATCGATCAACTAGACGGCCCCATAGCGGGGCTTTATCCTCTGGGCTTTTCAGTCGCCTTTATATCAAACTTAGCAATATCTCATCAATTGCCACCTCTACTAGAAATATATGAGCAAGTTGTGCAATCCATGTATGTAAGGGAAGTCACTGGACGTTGCAAATACCAACAGGAAATGCCATGCCACAAATTCATGCCAACCAACCAATGATATGGTATCTTTAAGATTTGGTAGCTGCCAGTGAGTCACTACTAGGGGGCTAGAATGTCATCAACATTCCTGTCGGGTCTGATATCCTAGACACTGAAGCCAGCAAGTAGCTTGACAAAATAGAGCTTTTCAGTTGATCCAGCTGGTGTAAGAAAGGGAGAAGAAAAAGAAGACTTAGAGTAGATGACCTCTTTGTAGCCAACTAGTATTCTATAAAAATTTCCTACCGGCTCTGCAAACCTAGATAGGTAATTTAAGAAGATTGAATATGATGGGAGACTATCTGCTGAACAGTTGCAACATGTTTGTATAAAAGTACTGTAACCTACTTCTAAGTATCAAAAGAACCTTGAAGAGATATTATTGATACTACCTATAGTATCTGTATCTTTATTGTATAGTAAGTTCAAGGTATATTAACCTCTTTTGTGCATGCCAAGAAAACCTTACATGCTTAAGTACACTAGAGAGTTCAGACATTTTTAAACTTGAAAATCCCTACTGTTTCTGTTAGCTGTATTCTCCGGATTCCGAGCCAAAAGCCGCCGCGATAAATTAGCGTATTCCTGGCACGGTACCGTATAAGAGCAGCCAACCGAATGTCTCGGATCTCATTAGACAGTGTGGGCGCGGAGAGAGGCAACACTCGGTGTGGGGGGGGGGAAGGCTTGGCTTTCTACTACTATTGACCACAGGCAGCCTAAGCCGCCAAATATTGCTAAGCCTCGCTCAGGGTGTCGCCTCGCTGAGGGCTCACACGGTCTAACCTGTATTCGAAATTCTCTAAACCTCTCAAACTAAGCCCACCGTGGGCTGGAGGGACAAAGAAGCAGGGGATTTGTGAAATGGTTCCTGGTGGGGAGTAACTCACTTTGTTCGCGCTCAGTATAGCAACTCTAATCACTCCCGGGTCCCGACCTGACTCACCTCGTGAGTGGCCTCTCTCCCTTCACAATGCTTTGATCTCTTGTAACCGTAACCCCAACTGTTTTCTTCCGACGTTCCTAAAGATCGTAAAAACTCGTTAAATCCACTACTGGTACTTGTTGAAGGGTACAGTGCCGCCTCAGACTCGGGCCGTATCGCTTAACTGTACCCAACGAAACATATGAATTTTGTACCGGTTGAGCAAAGGTCCGGCTAATTCGCGAAGTGCACAGTGTCTTGGCGCAGAAACTAGCCGAGATAAGGATATATGAGTGATACCTCATGAATACGATCCATGAGGTACAAGGGTCGGGCGCGCTTGGTAAATCTAACTTGTTCCTACTGTGATAACTCAGAAAATTGTGTGGTAAATTGAGAAAGGCTGGGACACTTGGGAGAAGCGGATTTGGAAAAGATTGCAGGTTAATAGGTGCTCCGGGCTCTTAGACCACAGTTAAACTATGATATTGTTCGCATCGAATTTTTTTTTTAAATTTTTTTTTACTATGATACAAGCCTGTGTAGGGAGTCTCTGCTTCAAAACGGGGGTTAGAACCCTGCATGGGGATACTGAATTCGTTGGGTTAAAACAGAATTGCCAAAGTGGCGCTCTCCCACGACCTGCCCCAAGGGCCTCGAGCGTTAGCAGCTTGTTTTTTTGCAAGGGACAGGGGGGGGGGTATTTTCTTACAAGACAGGGATTATTTCGCGGGTTAACCTAAATTAACTGTTGGGTAGTTCCCCACCAGGCACTTGTAACTGCTTGTGTCTGTGGTCTAGCAGCATACTGGCTGAGAGGTGTGCGGTTGTTAGAGCGCCCTTCAGGGGATACGAGTACATCGGGATCACAAACCTCAGGGTTAACATAGAGGCATGGCTCTGTGTGCTGGGGCGCACTCTTGGGGACTGCAGGGCCCTGTGATTGATACATTGCGTTAGAGAAACCGCACTGTATCATACCTTTACCTCCGAGAACAAAGAACACTCAGGTGCTGTACCTATCCTGAATCCTTAACAGTACTCTCTCACAACTCGGCATCACGAAAGTCACATCTCAGTTTTAGTGCTCGGTCCTTCGTACACTTCTATTCAAAATGGCATTAGTCCCCACCCGCCGTGTAATTCTCGATACTGCGCTTTCTGCCCCGCAAACCCCTCTGCCCCCGAACTCAAGAGCCGATACACAGTATTGCCTAACAGAAGGGCTCGAAGGAGTTGAGTGCAGCCAATACCACGGTCCCAACTCATTCACTGGCAATCGGGGAACGACCAAGGAAGCACTGTCCGGCAACTCTGGCTAGTGCGCGGTTTTTTTTCCCTGTCACCTCAGATCAACTTCCTAATATTGATCAGATTCGCAACACACAGCAAAAGGGACTCCGGTTTATATACCTCGACCACAAACAAGTCTTGGTTATTAAAATCATGATCAGCTCCACTCACGAAATAGTCAACAAGACGTTTACCACATTGATCTTAAAAAAGGCAATTCAAATGGGAATCGATCACAACTTCGCCTATATGGGCAGCACTACATTAACCGCACCGGGTGGGCGAAATGAAGGAGATTTCACCTTTAGACCGGTCGACTTTCGTCCTTACAAAACATCTTGGCCAACCCTCGTTGTTGAGTGTGGAGTTTCCCGATCACTCGCGCGCCTTGTGGTTGATCCCCGCTGGTGGTTAGAGAACTGAGGGGCAGAAGTGAAAATCACTATACTCATTTCCGCATCTGAGGCGGAAAAGCGCATACATTTGGAAAGATGGGAAATGGAGGGTGTGCTGAACCAGGGGGTTACAATTGCGGATCCCAGTACGCCCTCAGCTGCACCAGCAAAAACACAGGAGGTTGACATCGTGGGTGATGCTGTTGCTGGTGGCCCTTTGTGTGAATTGTATGGAGTAAAGGAATGGATACTGCTGGATTCGCTTCTACTCCGGAGCAATAAAAGGGGTGGGACAAAAGATTGAGTAAAGGTTGATATAATCTTAATGACTGAGGAAAAGAAAGTAATGAGTTCGCATGATGATCAGAAATCAAAGGCAAAGAGCAGGGCATTTCATAGACAGTGTCGGTGACATTGAAAAGCAGCGTGAGAGGAAAAATAAAATATGCAAAGGTAAGAAATCCTCCTCCGTCCTGACTCTTCAAACAATATTACTTCAAATCAAGATGGTGTAAACGTATCGCTACATGATGTGCTCCAATACTAAGATCCCAAACTTAACTACCCACATCCAGCCTGTTTAGAATTCTTCCAAACACCGATTGATTGCGGTGAGAAAGCCGAAACACTAGGCCCAGCCATAGTACGTTTCAACACCTTGTGCCTGGAATTCGAGAAACTCATGCTACGCGAACCCCGTTCTGGAGAAGGCGGTATCGTGTGCGATACGAAAGAGCTCGAGCAGTATGCTGCTTTTTTCTGGCGTTCTACGCAATAGGCCTTGCCCGAGAACCTGGGTTGTAAGTTTACCCCACATTATTCTCCCGCGAAGTTTGCTCAACCCCTAATTAAGTTCGGAATTAGGATTCGAAATTGAAGTGGAGTTTGGTTCTAGGGACACAGGGGGGTGAATTGATCTTTGGGATCCCGATTGTTTAGTTCCTGGGGTAGTGGGAGAGGGACATCGGGGAGACATATATTCGTTCACTTTTCCTTCCCATGTTTGTTTTCCCCATTACTGTTGAAATTTGTCTCCATGAAAATGTTTATTATTCGAAAAACCCATGCGTTTCTAACTGCACTAGATTGTAAAGTGCTGTTAAGTTTACTTTGTGTCGCTGGTATTTTCATGGGGGGTCGCGGTGTTTACTCCCGGATTTACTGGAATGTACGAGGTATCATACAACCGGAATCGCTGTTTTCAGAGTACCCTTTTCCAGCACCGTGACGGAACAAGACCCTGATTTCCTTCCCGCTCGTCCTAATCGGTTGCCCAGAGATGTCCCAGGCACCGAGTGGTACCGGGGTTTGTTTGGATATGCAGGGGACCTAGCTGGCTAACGGGCCGCTGTTAGTCGCCGGTACTCAAGCAGTTAACTTATGCAGCTTTTGTATATCTGATTTTATGCCCTATTCTCGCAGCGCCGCCCCTTGTCCCCATAGCTCCCCGTAGCAGGGTGGGAATGCTACGGGATAGGGACATGAGATACACACTCCAGATGCTTTATGGTCAATTTGGCTTCGTTGGCCTTACTCTCTGCTACTCATCAATCCATCAAATTAGAAAGTTATCATACCATAGAGGTCGATCACATACTATCACTCGTTCTAATTACCGCCGGCGCGCGATTCATATATGTCCTGAGCAGTTTCTCAAAAGTGCCGGAGATGACCTGATAGCAAGGGGCGATCTGGTAACTAGGCGCGATCTGATAAGCGCGCCTGTGCCCACACCCGCTCCTGTCAGTACATCTCATCATGCACGACCATCTTATAGTACTTCGAGTATCTTAAAGGAGATCAGGTGAAATTATAGAGGCTAGAGAAATGAATAAAATAGAAAATGATCTATCCAAGCTCTCTCTGTTTCTCTTGTATAGACGGGACTGGCCTTCGCTCGACTGCATGGGGACGGCGACGAACAGCGGCCCGATTAACTAGGTTCCCTTCATATTATCTAACAACCCGCGGCAGGATGTTTAGGAGATCCCTAGGCAACCAATGGACGACCGGGAAGGAGAGCAACGTCGGGTTACGTCACATTGCTGGAATAGCGCATTCTAAAAACAGCGAATCCGGTCCTATCATACCTTGCACGTTCTAGTATATCCGGCGGTAAGCACCGAGACCCCCTATGAAAACACCAGTAACGCAAAGTACGTGTAATAGTATTTCGAAATTGAGTGCAGTTATAGACTCATGGATTGTTCAAATAATAAACATTTTCGTGGAGACAAATTTCAACAGTAATGGGGCAAATAGAACATGGGAAGGAAAAGTAAACGAATGTAAGCTTCCCTGATGCCTCTCCCCCACTAACCCAGGAACTAAGCAACTGTGATCCCAAAGATCAATTCACCCTCCAATGTCCCTGGAATCTGACTCCACTTCAATTTCAAATCCTAATTCCAAACCTAATTAGGGGTTAGCCAAATTCCGCGGGAGAATAAGGTGAGGTAAACTTACAATTTAGGGTTCTCGGGCAAGCCCTATTGCGTAGAACGCCAGACAAAAGCAGCATACTGCTCGAGCTCTTTCGTATCGAATACGATATCGCCTTCCCCGGGACGGGGTTCGCGGAGCATGAGTTTCTCGAATGCCAGGTGCAAAGGACCACCAGTAACAACATCGCCCACGATGTCAACCTCCTGTGTTTTTGCCGGTGCCGCTGTGGGGGCATTCGGACTTGCGCTTTTGGCCCCCTGGTTCGGAAAACTCTCCATTTCCCATTTTTCCAAATGTATGCGCTTCTCCGCCTCAGATACGGAAATGAGAATAACGATCTTCACTTCTCCTCCCGAGTTTTCCAACCACCAGCGAGAATCAACCGCAATCTCTCTCTAGAGAAAAACAAAGGAAGACAAACTAAAAGACAACTTGTGGTAGCTCCTCACACCAAGGGCTAACCACTATACAAAGTACAGAAATAACAGTCAAGCTTGACAGAAGAGCAAACCCACTCCAGTCAGCATACTCTAAAATTATATGGTACAATGGGGTTACCCTATCAACATTGTGGGCGGTAACTGATGCCATTTTGGATAGTAGTGTATGAGGGACCAAGAACAAAAATGAGATATAACCCTCACAATATCTAGTTGTTAGAAGTTATAGTTGAAGATACAGGATAAGTATTTACTTGCTCTTAGTTCTCCTATATAAAGGTATCCATAATGCAACATGCTAACTATAGGCTTGGTAGTCCTTGTGTCTGCACTTTAGTACATGCAACCAAGACTTCATATTAACTCCAAGTATTGCCAACCCCATGTACTGTATCATATCATACCTCTTAAGAGTACTATCTCCTGGGCCATTGAAACCATGTGAAATGTTGTCCTACCCCTGTCAGGGCTAAGACATGCTTAACAATAGAATATACAAGCTGAGCAATATCAAATACAACATGCTAAATACTATGTAAAAAATAGAACATGAACAAACTAGCTATAAGAGGAGAATTGAACTATTGTGCATAGTATTTATCAAAACAATTAAACTCACAGAGGCTAACAGAACAGGAAGAACATGCAAACTATATGTGACAGGATTTTTTTCCGAAAAATGACAGAAAATACAACAGGAACGCTTTATAGCTGGAAGATGAATGAGCATATGGGGCCCAGATACAAGAGGGGGAAGGCTAGTCTGTTATTTAGTACAGTACTGCCTTGTAGTTTTCTTTTTATAGATGGTGAGGATACAGGGTTTGGGTTTTTTCTTCCTGTCTTTAAATAAAGATATAAGAAGATTAAGGTGAAATTCATGATGTTTTACATTTGGGTGGGAGAGGCGATATAGAATAAAAGAATAAATAACAGAAGTGTCTAAAAGCCAAAAAAAACAAAGAAAGCCAATTACAGAAAGTGGTCAATTGAGTAGAATAGAAGGTGCAGAGTTGATCAGCAAGATCAACTCTATTCATATTGTGATTGTAGCTGTCAATAATCATAGGAATTGAGAACATTCCCCTACTATAATTGTGAGCAAAAGGGCGACGGGTAGTGGCTGTGTTGGTGCTTGTCCTGCAAGGCTTTTTTCGTTCGCAAGTAATGTAGTTGGTAATATGGTGGATAGTGGAAAGCTGATGAACCGATCCACTATCCTCTCACTACAGTGCAAGAAGTAAGGTATTGGCTAAGCCCACTTGAGCACCGCACAAGTGACCCCATGGTAGACCAGGGAAGGAATTATAAAGCTCAGGGGGAAAAGCGTTTTCATTCTGTTTGGCTGTTCCATAGGCCCCAATGCCAAGCTGCTAGAGAACTGGAAATAGGGCTATATTGATGAAGTAATTGTCCATACAGATATTGAACAGGTAGGTGAGATAGGGAAGTAGTTGAACTATTTGATATATAGAAATTGAGGTTAGAGTAAGGTGAACTGAACCCTAGTAGGACTCTTAATTACCAGGTACCTGAATTCCAGAAATGCGAGATGGATAAAGCCAATTCTAGGTATAGCCTTGCTAGCAGAGTGCCAATATCCTATAGCCCTCAGTGATAGGCTTGTTTGGTATTCGATAGGTGTGTTTACTCCATTCCCCAAAGTGAACTATCATCTTATCCAAGACTAGATTTGAACCTAGAATCAAAACACTCTGAAAGCACTCCTAAAGAATCAAATGAAGAGGTTCAATCTTCTTCCACCACTCACTATCACTTCTTCTATCTATTTGGACTTGCTTGGCATGAAGATATCGCTTGATTTGCTAGAACCACATAAGTGAAAGTATATTTTCAACCCTCCAAATCCTCCTATACCACTTAACCTGCCACCAATATTCTACAATCCTTTTACATCCATGGAGGCCCATAAAAATCAGCTGTGTGATAAATTTCTTCATCCCAGCTATAGTTACTGGACTCAATGGGTGTGCTCCAAAAAGTCCATTGAGTGGTAATGCTGGTCACTGGAGTTTGGCTGCATATTGATTGGTATTTGCAACCAGAATCGAGAAAACTTCCTGATCCAAAAACTGAGAAAAGAAGTTATATGGCAAATGACAACTCCCTGTAAGCCTAGCCTTCATATCATGAGACGGAAACCTATAGGGCAGCGGGATAAATGTTTCTGGAATTTCTAGTTTTGGGGTGAATTGTCCATCAATTTCAACCCTCTCAGTAGAGTTCAGATGCTTAATTTCAATAGCTTTATGGGCCCACTTGACAGTCTTCCTTTTTTTTTAAAGAGAAGAGATTAAAACTCTATTACTAGATCAAGCCCGGAGAGGTCTTTGTGAGGGCATCTTTGACTGACCTTTTGGTTCCTAATCATTCTCTACTTCCTCATTCCTTGACCTCTTAACTTTCCTGACTAATACTGTATCATGGCCACGTGGAAGAGGGTTGGTCCAGTTAGGGTATTGGTTGCAACGTGAGAGAAAGGGGTTATTAGCCGAGATTTAGCATAATGGAATCTCATGGAAACTGATGGAAGATCGTAGCTGCCTAGAAGGAAAGGGGTTGGGATATTGGGGATTTGTCAGCAGAGGATTTTCTTGGTTATATAAAGAGGTGCGCCCCTCTTAGATTTACTTTCCTTACGTAACCTGGTAATTTCCTGTGTACACCTATACTTAGAAATTACAACTTTGTTTCTTTCTCATGTTACTGGAACCTCTGAACCCTGACCCTGATTCCCGAGAACCTGTCCTTGAACTCCTTGAGCCTTAATACAAACCCGTCTTGTTGTGCACTTGCTCCTCTTTGTTACCTTGCCTACTGTGGTGTGCCTTGAACTATCTGCCCTGAACCCCATACAGACCCCCCTATTACATATTGTCTTAAACACTGTTTGAGATAGTAATAGGGGCAGTACAATATTTGACACAGTTTTAACAGTACAGGAGATAACAACATATCTTAATCAGTCAGAATGCTGCCACATTACAAACCCAAGCAGCTGAAGAGCAAATTGGCGGTGTTCAAACCCCCTGAACTGGTTGCAGGAGAGTGCCACTTTAGTAACACTACTTCAGCTCAATAGAATTTGGTATCTCCATGCAGGATTCTAACCCCCACTTTGAAACAAAACCTCTTCCACCAGAACAAAGAAGGGATGGGAATATTGCTATAACCTTGGTCAAGAAGTTTAAAGGCTGCTACTCAATTTGCTGAGTTATCATAGTAGAGGTAAGATACTAAGTGCACCCAACCCTTGTCCTTCACAGATTTTCACCATAAGCTATTACCCACATATTCTTATTCAAGCTAATAGTCAGTGTAAGCAAGTGTGATGCTCAAGCAAGTGTGATACTGTAAGTTGGGATTTTTTTTTTGAGTGATAATTTGTGATGTCATACAACAAAACTTTTGTAAACAAAGACAATGAATCCAACTCTCCAACCATCTTCCCTTCAACTTATGTTTCAATTCTCTGATACCTATCAGGTCTTACTATAAATCAAGAATTAATAGTTAATATAGGTGCTGATATGTGAAAATTGGTCTGCTCCTCCAATGCAACAGATCAGTCTCAATACATACAATACTTCTTGAGCCTAGAGAGTATAATCTGAAGGTCTCAAAATATATTTGTTATGAGAATTGAACCCTTTATTGGCTCTTGAATTTAAAATCTTCAATTATTTGTTTTTATTTTTATTACATAGATGAATAGCTCATCTCTCAATCTACCTGAAATATATTTATAAATTTTTTGTACAAGGAGAATTAATTGTTAAAATGAGTTTTGTAATTTGTATGAAAATTATCCCAAATGCAACAGAATCCTTAAACCAATATTAATAGTATCTGATTCAACATATCTTATCAGAATAGATTGAGTGATAGTTGGCAGAGGTTGAGGCTATTCACCTGGTTCTAAAAATAAAAGGAGAGAAATAATTCTGCATTGTTAAACTTATCAATAGCTAGTCTGAGCTCACTTATGTTTTACTACTAACATGTCATAATTTACAAAATTAAACAAATGTTTTGTTATTTTTTTCATTATAGCTTTTTAGAGAAAGTAATTTTAATACTATCTATATTATTTGAAAATTATATTCTGCTATTATTGGATTGATATTAAAAAACTTTCCTATAAAATTACTTTTGTAAATTTATCCAAATTGTAGTGGTTGCTATACAATCTTCTAAGAATAATAACTCAAAACCAAGTTTAAGGTGTCAGGCCAATTTTCCCATATTGATACCCATATAGCTGATATTACAGAACCTGTAACCGGTACGGGTACTAGGTTGTTTTATGTTTGGTTTCAGAGTATCGTTTGATACTTGTATTGTTTCGTGTGTTATCAGTTGATACATACATGGTTTTATGTTTGGTTTCACAGTATCGTTTGATACTTGTATTGTTTCATGTACTATCGGTTGATACATACATTGTTTTATGTTTGGTTTCACGGTATTGTTTGATACGTGAATTGTTTCATGTGCTATCGGTTGATACACACATTGTTTTGCAATATTGCTCATACTGGAGATAAGCGTTATGCTGTATTTAAAGACCGCTGATTTCCGCGATGGAAACAGCAGACTTCAACAGACAGTATTCTTAAAATATACCTGGTTGAACGGTTACTTCTTTGATCTCCTATTATACCCCATTCGAAGCCTCCTTTAGCAAGCAGCGCTGACTTCATGTTGACCACGAAGCCATGTGCTCCTATCGTACCGCTACGTGACTAGGACCTGACCTGAACATGTTACATTTTTTTAACCTCAGCAAGTGGTTAAGAAAGCTGCAGGGACCTGGTCTGATCAACCTACAAAAAGTCCAATGGCGAAGCTAGCATTGGGGAGCGGCAGAACTACGAAGGGTTCGGCTCCGCCAACACGACACCATTGAGTCACTGGAGACTCGAAGTGGGAAGCAGGTCCCATGAGAAGGCTTTACCAAGAAAAGGCAATGCAAGAACCCGAAAGGGCCAAAGAGCGAATTCTCGATCAACGAAGCACAATGACAACTAGCATGAGACTTGGCCAAGCAGACCTTTAGCGAATCAACTGACGAATTAGCAAAGGCAGTAATGAGTCTTCCTGGGCTATTTCCCCTCAGCCCCAGCAAAGGAGAGGCACCGGCGCAACCACCGAAGAAAGATAGTATACCTGTTAGGATATCTAAGAAGGAAGAAGACAACAAAAAAGCATCAGATCACTCGGTAGTGAGGCAGCCACCAGACGAATCCCCCAGCGACTCTCCAGAAAGCTCCTCAGACAACAGCTCGAGTAACGAAGAGTCCGAACACAATATGTCCGTAGGTGAATCCGCTGGACCGCCCGGCCCAGGGGTTAGGCGAACAGGACCCAAAATCAAACTTCCGCTGCCACCCTCGTTCTCAGGCAAAAAGGACGACTTAAAACCTGAAGTATTTGACTGGTGGGTTATAACAACCTCTCAATACCTGGCCCTACACGGAGTGGACAAAACGAAGGAAGGAAGCGGAGCATGGTTTGGAAGCTTCTGTACCGGGAAGGCAGAGGAAGCATACCACCCAGCAATGAACCACTATGAGAGTGGGGAAAAGATCAGAGGAACAACCCTGATAAAATACTTGAGAGAGAGATTCCAATCCTCGCAAAACACGGAAGAACTATACAAAAGGTTCAAGGATATCCAGCAAGTACGAAATGGCTAAACTGAAAGAGTAACCTTGGTCGCGACGGATCTCTTAATGTATTATGGACGATTTCCTACTGGGACGGTGTCTCAGTATATGCTGCGACAAAGATTGTATGAAGCAATGCATCCCAGACTACGACAGGAGGTAGAACCCATGGAGGAGGAGTGTGATTCCTTTGACAAGATAGTCAAGTGGGCCGAACGGAAGGACGCTATCCTATATGAAACAGGAGTTTACCGGACCCACATACCGCAGCAAAGGAACAGTAAAGGATCAGCATTGCGGGAGAATACGAAAAAGGATAAACCATACCGCAAGGATTCAAAGGACAAGAAAGACAAGAAGCAGAAACGACGCTAGGAAGGCACATGTTTTGAATACGGCAAAAAGGGGCACTACGCAAAGTATTGCTATTCCACAAAAGGAAAAGGAAAGGCCGCTAAGCGAGAAGCTAGCACAAACCACGTGGAAGCAACCGAATATGACGAAGTGGAAATTAACTCAGTGGAAATGGAAAGCCTGCAAACGCAACCAATGTTGACAATCAGGCCCCGTGACGCTCTTGAAGGAACGATTCACATAGAAGGCCACCCGGCAAAGGTACTATTCGACACGGGAACAATCGGCTGCGCCATAATTTGTGCCACCTTTATTGCTACCCATGGCATCCCTACGGAGCCTCTACCCCAACCAACAACAGTCAATATGGCTATGAAAGGATCCCGCTCTTCAAGCCACAAGAAATATGAACTGACCGTAGGAATCAGGAACAAGAAATAGACAAATCAGGAGATGTTGGTAGGGAACTTGGCAAAGTACGACGCCCTGATTGGAATGCCATTCCTGAAAAGACATAATGCTCTTATCAGGTGTGGGGATACAGCAGTGGAATTTCCCGATAACAAGCTACGTGTGCTATGCAAACCAACAAGTGGGGAATTCTGAGCCGCTGTGTCAGACACCACCACAAAAACATTGTTGGAAGAATACAAGGATGTATTCCCGGACAAGGTCCCTGAAACGCTACCCCTAGTATGTAAGATTAGCCACCACATTCGGCTAAAGGATCCAACCAACCTACAAAATCAACCAACATACTCGATCCCAGAAGCCTACAAGGAAAAACTCATGAACTGGATAAATGAGAAATTACGAAGTGGAGTAATTGTACGACAAGAGGTACCTGGAGTGGCATCTATATTTGTACAACCAAAGTCAGATAGAAGGATCCGCCCCCTGGTGGACCTGAAAGTGAGAAATGATAACATGATCATGGATAGTCCATCGATTCCAAATCAACAGCAGATCCTTAACCGAATAGGACGAGCGAAATTCAGGAGTAAGATCGACCTAAGCGACGCATACTTCCAAACATGTGTGGACAAGGACAGTGTTAAGTTCAACTCATTCAAAACCCCGTTCGGAGGATTTGTGAGCAAAGTAATGCTCCAAGGAGACATGAATGCACCAGCAACATTTATACGAATAATGGAGGACCTTCTAAGGGAATATTTACATCATTTTGTATGGGTATACATTGATGATATTCTCATATTTTCAGACACACCAGAGGAACACGAGGAACACATACGCCAAGTATGTAATCGGCTCAGAAAAGCAAAATTCTTTGCAAGCAAAAGGAAGTCAGTACTTTTTGCGGATAAGCTGGAAGTATTAGGACACATAGTGGACAATGAGGGAATTCATGCCTCCCCTCAGAAAATATCTTCCATTGCAGGATGGGAGACACCAAAAAACAAGAAGGAGCTACAATGATTCCTTGGAATAGTGAATTATGTGACCCAGTTTCTCCCACACCATGCTACGTTAACGGCACCACTAACCAACTTAACGGAAAACGCCGAATTCATATGGACAATGACCCACCAAACCGCGTTCGATATGGTGCAAAAGCGAATCATCGATCACCAAGTCATGCGACCAATAGACATACGAAACAAGGAACCAATTTGGTTGGTTATGGATGCCTCAGATTTAGGAGTTGGAGTATGGGTGGGACAGGGACCCACTTATGAGACGGCACAACCAGCTGTGTTACACAGCAGAAAGTTCACCAATGCTCAGATGAACTATGAAACCACCGATAAAGAGGCCTTAGCGATAGTGGAAGCGCTTAATCGGTTCCACAATGTACTAATGGGAAATTTCTTTTCAATAGTTACAGACCACCAACCCTTGACACACCTACGAACGGCAAAAAACCCAAGCAGAAAGCAAGTGAGATGGCTAAGTGCCTTGGGAACATATGACGCGAAAATGGTCTACGTACCAGGAAGCACGAACTATTTAGCTGATGCCCTTTCCGAGATATATGAGGGAGAATCAGACTTGAATCCACTCTATGTCCATGATTAAACGAAGGAATCGGATAACATCTCGGATAACACGGTATACGAGCAAGAATCAAACGCAATGGAGCCCACGCATGAGTTCTCCCCTACTTCCCCTCCTTTCTCCTATACTGAGTACCCCAACAAGGCCCCTGTACCCCACGAAAGCCCCGGCTCAATCACTGCAGGAAAGGATTGGGGTGACCAGTGTACCCTGCAAAGTACGCTACCGGAAGAACTCCAACATAGCACCTGACACTACTCACACTGTTACGTGGATCATTGCCCATATCATCAAACTGAGATCAAATTCACGAACAACCATCCTAGATGACGGGGAAAATCGACCCCTTACCCAGTTAGTGAAGGACCGAGCCCCCCAAGTACAGAAATCGACCCGAGCCCTCCTGAGTCTCCCGAAATAAATGACTGGGAATGGCAACAAACGACCGGCGAAAGACCAATTAGTGCGGGAGAAGGGCCGTCCACCCTTGCCCAGCCAATGCCCAGGTCTTATGCAATTCCGGCACTGCGAAACCCGGAAGCCCCAGCATTCCAAATGCCGGAGCCAGAACCAATAGAGAACTTTACGACAGAGACTATAGCCACATTCCGAATACCAGGACCTGATAGCCCACCACCGATTAGACGAGCGGAACGTCTAGAAAGCCTTACCAATGAGACAATGGTCTCATTGATGCCCCCTACAATGACAGAATACAGGCGCAGGCTATACGAAGTCTTGGAAGACAACGAGGAGGAAGACCTAGCTGAGACAACCAGAGGAAGCGAGATAGAAGATGAATGCGACACCTCACAAACAGTCAATAAAATGATCGGAACGTTCCGAGCGGACATGGTAGCAGCATACTGGAAAGAACCAATTTGGAAGAAGGTAAATGAGTGTATGGACTCCACAGGAGATTTATCCTGGTACAAGGTTGCAAACGGAATGCTAGATACAAAAACCAGATACGGGGAAGACTGCCTGTATATCCCGAAAGGCTCCGCATACGGAAATACGACGTTAAGAGAATATGTCATTAGCGAAATTCACAACAAAGGCCACCACAGTGTTGAACGAAACTTACAGTACGCAACAGAGCACCTATTTTGGCCTGGAATGTGGAAAGACTTTAGAGCATATGTAACCCAGTGCCACACATGCCAGGTAAATAAGGAGTCTACAAAATTGCCAGAAGGAAAGGCTCGGACAATTACCCTGCCATCAGAAATCTTGGAATCAACAGCCATTGACTTTGCGGGACCCTTCCACAATTCATAGGGATATGACACGATCCTGGTTGCGATGGATAGGTTTTCAGGATTCACGTGGCTTATACCTACAACAAAGCAAGTAACAGCAATAACATCCTGGGAACTTCTACGCAACAAAATATTTACACCCCATGGCTACCCAACATCTCTAGTAAGCGATGTGGACCCACGATTAGAGTCACATGTGTGGAGACAACAGTGTCGTTCATTAGGCATGCAGCACATCAAGGCGGCACCAGGCCATCATGAAACGAATCGACAGGTCGAAAGAAAAATTCGAGAATTGAAGACAGCTCTCCGAAACCTAGTTAACGCCAGACAAAACGACTGGGTTGATGCCATACCGGAGACACCAGCATACCTGAATGCGGGATGGTCAGAAACTCTGGGCATGTTACCATATAAAGCTATTTTTGGAAAGAATTACCCGCTACTTCCTCTAGCAAACTTCAAGAACTCCGCAGTACCGGCTGCCGACCAATTATTAAACAGGCACCAAGCAATCCGGAATGCAGCATTCAATGCGATTAAAATGGCACGATTTAGAAGTACGAGAACGGCAGCAAAACCATGCAGACACCATACATCAATAGGAAAGGGTAATCTATTACTGGTATACGGAAGTTTATTCTCAACAGAATCGGGACATAGCAAGAAATTGCAACCGCGCTGGCGTGAACCATTTAAGATAATCAGATACGATGAGCATACACAAAATTACAGGGTAGAAATGGATGGCAGAATGTACAGAAACTGAGAAGCGACATTCCATGCATCCACCGTGAAAAGATACCACCCTAACAATGATGTCTCCTTCCCGGCCAGGGGCCACGCAAAACCACCCCCGATCGTGGTTAACGAGAAACCGGAATGGGAAGTGGAAACCATACGAGACCACAGAAGACGGTATGACCGCGACCAATTCCACGTGAAATGGGTGGGGTACCCGGAAACAGAGAATAGCTGGGAACCCCTGGAAGGATTGGAAAATGTGATGGAATTGGTGAATCAATGGTGGGAAGACAACAAACCGGAGGACGAGCTACCCCCCACGATAAACCATATAATGGTGGCGTGGAGCCCAACCCTACCAGAAATCCAACACCTGCGCCCGGACACAGACCAAGGGATACAGGACGGATTTTGGTCAGCCCACTTTGAGAGTGATTTTGAAAGCAGCGAAGATAAAAATCACGTAATGGAAGATGAAGTGGCATACCTAGCCCGGCTGGCCGAGGCGGAGTACTGGCAGTAGCGAAAAGAAAAAACACTCCATCCAACAGCCTTACGATGTCAAACTATAAGCAAGTGCCTTGGAGACTGCGCCATCAGCTAATGGGACTGTTGGTAAACCGCGATATTATCCCTAGACAATACCTTACACACTGACTATTCATACACATCTGCAACAAATGCTTAGAAATAACAACAGAATCGACGGGACGAATGTGGGGAGAATGAGTGTCAGATGTTTCTTGCTTCGGTAGCGGATGCTACCTGAGCACAGAAAAATGTGATAGTTGCATGAAGACGGAAGAAACCGAAATTAAGCAGCACCCCCCTTCCCCTGAGGACCTAAGCACGGCCAACACCTAAACGAGGCCAACACCTAAGCGAGGTCACCAATGAAACATAAATACCACCCACCATCCCTCTAACACGCTGAAGAAAACAGATCAAACTACCATACCTCCAAACCTTTACCCTCTTACAAAAACTTATCCTTACGCGAAAGAAACAAAATGTTGATCTACGAAGAAGTCAGCATAAGGGAACGAGACCTCATTTTGGGGTACCTGCTGTACCGAGAAATAATTCCAGAAAGCGCATACTGGAAGATATTCTACATGGATCACTGCGAGGATTGCGGATGAATCGATGTCGAGACGGAGAAATGGGAAGACTGGATAGTACGGAACTTTGTGGACCTGCCACACTACTGGGAGTCAGGTTGCTTTGTGCACGGAGCGCCATGTGGGAAGTGTTTAGAAAGATGGTTGAAAGGTGCGGAATGGATATTGCAAGACGACATGAGATTGTTGCAAGATAGCGATGAGAACGAGGATGGGTCCTAAGCGGACTTTCAGGAAAATAGCAGATTTACCGGCTATTAGGATTTATTAAGTTGTTTTATTTGATGAAATTGTTATTTTATTTTGGGAGTGTAACCGGTATGGGTACTAGGTTGTTTTATGTTTCATTTCACAGTATCGTTTGATACTTGTATTGTTTCGTATGTTCTTGGTTGATACATGCATTGTTTTATGTTTGGTTTCACAGTATCGCTTGATGCTTGTATTGTTTCGTGTGTTATCGGTTGATACATACATTGTTTTATGTTTGGTTTCATAGTATCGCTTGATACTTGTATTGTTTCGTGTGCTATCGGTTGATACATACATTGTTTTATGTTTGGTTTCATGGTATCGTTTGATATATGAATTGTTTCGTGTGCTATCTGTTGATACACACATTGTTTTGCAATATCGCTCATACTGGAGATAAGCGATATGCTGTATTTAAAGACCGCAGATTTCCGCGATGGAAACAGCAGACTTCGACAGACAGTATTCTTAAAATATACTTGGTTGAACGGTTACTTCTTTGATCTCCTATTACACCCTGTTCGAAGCCTACTTTAGCAAGCAGCACTCACTTCGTGTTCATCACGAAGCCATCTGCTCCTATCATACCGCTATGTGACTAGGGCCTGGCCTGAACACGTTACAGAACCCTTGGTAAGGAAAGAGATATTGGATTAAGCAATAGAATAGATAGGAGAAGAGCCTGGAAAAAAAGACAAGTATAATAGAACAACTTTTTTAAGGTAAAGGCCTTTTCAACCTAAATGCATCAACTTCAAAAGATTCACATAGTTGATGGTTGGTATTTCTCTTCTACCTTAGGGTTTAATCACAAACTAACACTTAAAAAAAAAAAACCTTGTTGCATCACACTTGCTTGAGTGTCACACTTGCTTCCACCAACTATGAGCAACAGCGAAATAGGAGGGTAACCGGCTATTAGTTTCTACCTCAAGACACCACTTGTTTTGCAATTGAGCCCGACACATGTTCATCCACGAGTACGAAATCTATTCCTTTCGTTGGACACAGTCTGCAGTTAGCCGTCGCAAGAGATACTATACGGGCCTAAGAAGGTACTTGAACACTTTAAGTCACGAATGTCGGAAGAAGAAAATGCCCGCGGTTACTGTTGCCTGCGCCACTACGAGCGCAGAAGATCAAAGCATTGCGAAACGAGATCCCATCCGCGAGGTGAGGCGAGGGATCTGGACCCAGAAGTGACTAAAGCTGCTCTATTGAGTACGAAAAAAGGAAGTCACTCGCCACTCAGAACTGTTTCCCCCAAGCTCACAAACCCCCTACCCCTTTGTCTCTCCAGCCATGCGCCAGGTTCGACATCAGTCCGTATTCCCAAGCCTAATAAGCAGTCTTTCCTAGAGCAGTCGTAACTTGAGCCGGTCCGGTCACTAGAGCAATGACGCTAGAAGCTCCAAATGTGCGCTAGTGCTGTGCGGCCCAACCTTGCGCCATCTCAAAAAAAAAGCTCTTCAGCTAGTCTAACTTGGGTTGTTGTACTTGTATCTGGCATTAAGTATCTGAAAACTGGGGCGCTGTCTGACTACTGTAAGGTAGTTATGCTTATATAGGTGAAGACATCCCGAATAGTTTGAATAAAAAGTTTTTTTAAAAAAAAAAAAAAAGTATCTGAAAACCAGGTGTATGAGACCGAGGGGGATTGCCATGGCCTGACAGGGATAATAGTAGGGTTATTGATTGGTGGAAGTGTTTTCAGAAGGGTTTCTTGGCTCAGACAATCTATGTATATTCACCAGTATGTATGTCCTCCAGAAGCACTAATGACAGCCTCAATATGTTCCAGCATAGAATAAATATATTCTAGCAACTCACTAGGAGTGAGTTCTTGCCATTCTTCCATAATAGCTTTTTTTTATCTTCTCAATGCCCTTTGGACGTACTGGTCTCTTGTTTAACCGATCCTTGAGAATATATCAAATATTGTCAATAGGGTTAACTTGAAGATCTAGTCATGAAGATAGCCATAGAAGTGATAGCATTTAGTAGGATGCTTGAACAGCTTTCGTGAGATTTGTGCAGTGTGCAAACGCCCCATCCTCCATTATTCCAATTGTTGACTGCTAGTTCTGAGAGTTATTTTCCCAGTACCAGAAAGGATACAAAACTGGTATAAGTATATGATTAATATATGCTTTAGCTGTGATCATACCCCAATTCTCCTTCTCTCATAGAACCACTGGTGTTTTTTTCCCTTCCAAAATTCCTCCCCAAATCATGACCAAAGCTTCTTGCTTAAACTTTGATACAATGCACTCCTCCAGATACTCCTCTCTAGGCTTTCTTGTTATAAAAACCCATTTTTTCATTCCTCCTATCCAAACACAACATTCATCTGTTCATACTACCTGACTCCAATGATCCTTTGTCCAATGATGATATACCAGAGCAAGATCTAGTCTTTTCTGCTTTGTCTGGGGGCTAAGAAATACTTTCTTTTGTGCAATATGGTATGTATAGCCTTCTTTTTTGAATACCTTAGGGATTGTTTATTCCACTGCCTAGATTCTGCAAATTTGCGTGATCCCTGAAATCAGTTTTCGGCGGTCTTCTGTAACGTGTTCGGGCCAGACCCTAGTCATGTAGCAGTACAATAGGAGCAGCTGGCTTCTTGATCAACAGAAAGCGAGCGCTACTTACTAAAGGAGTCTTTGAATGGGGTGTAATAGGAGATCAAAGAAGTCACCATTCAACCAAGTATATTCAGAATACTGTCCGTCGAAGTCTGCTGTTTCCACTGCGGGAATCACCAGTCTTTAAATACAGCATATCACTTATCTCCAGTATGGGAGATATTGCAAAACATTGTGTGTATCAACTGAGAGGACACGAAACAATACAAGTATCAAACAATACTTTGAAACCAAACATAAAACAATGTATGTATCAACCGATAGTACACGAAACAATACAAGTATCAAACAATACTGTGAAACCAAACATAAAACAATATGTGTATCAACCGATACCACACGAAACAATACAAGTATCAAACGATACTGTAAAACCAAATATAAAACAATGTGTGTATCAAACAATAGCACACGAAACAATACAAGTATCAAACGATACTGTAAAACCAAACATAAAATAACCTAGTACCTGTACCGGTTACACTCCCAAAATAAAATAATAATTTCACCAAATAAAATAACCTAATAAAATCCTAATAGTCAGTAAACCCGCTATTCTCCTGAAGGTCCCCATAGGACCTATCCTTATCATTATCACTATCCTGCAACAATCTCATGTCATCCTGCAACATCCATTCCGCCCCTTGCAGCCATTTCTCCAAACAATCCTGACAGGGTGCTTCGCGCATAAAGCAACCTGATTCCTTGTAGTGCGGTAGGTAGGTGTAATTTTGGACTGTCCGGTCCTGCCAATCCTCCGTTTCGATATCGATCTATCTGCAATCGTCGCAGTAGTTGATGTAAAATATTTTCCAGTATGCCTCCAATGGAATGGTTCCACTTCGCAATAGTTCGTCAACAATAATGTGTCGTCCCTTGATACTTATTTCCTCATAGGACGAGATTTCTTAGACTTGTAAAGGGGTAAAGGTTTGCAAGAGGGTAATGGTTTTTCTTTCAGTTTCGAGGTCTGGTAGTGTGGTTTTTTCTCTTCAGAGTGGTTTGAGGGATGGCCGGTAGTATTTATATCTTGGTATTGACCTTGCTTAGGTGTCGACCTCGCTTAATTGTTCAGGGGAAGGTGGGTGGTACTTAATTTCGGTTTCTTCCATCTCCATGCACATCTCACAATTTTCTGTGCTCAGGTAACATCCACTTCCCAAGTGGAATATATCAGACATTGTTTCACCCCATATTCGTCGTATTGATTCTGTTGTTATTTCTAGGCATTTGTTGCAAATATGTATGAATAGTCGGTATGTAAGGTATTGTCTTGGGATAATATCATGGTTCACCAACAGT
The DNA here is from genome assembly GCA_003182015.1 of Tuber magnatum. Taxonomy (NCBI): domain Eukaryota; kingdom Fungi; phylum Ascomycota; class Pezizomycetes; order Pezizales; family Tuberaceae; genus Tuber; species Tuber magnatum. The sequence goes on from PYWC01000041.1 coordinate 774,080, forward strand.
CCCATTAACTGATAGCACAGTCTCCACGGTACTTGCTCATAGTTTGACATCGTAAGGCTGTTGGCTGGTTTGTTTCTTTTCTTGTTATTCCCAGTACGCGGCCTCGGCCAGCCGAGTTAGGTATGCTGCTTCATCTTCCACGACCCGATTCCTGCCTTCGCTACTTTCGAAATCACTTTCAAAATGGGCTGACCAAAATCCATCTTGTATCTTTTCATCCGTGTCTGGGCGGAGGTGTTGTATTTCCAGCAGGGTTGGGCTCCATGCCACCATTACATGGTTTATTGTAGGAGGCAGCTTGTCCTCCAGTTTGTTGTCCTCCCGCTATTGGTTGACCAGTTCAATCGTATTTTCTAAGCCTTCGAGGGGTTCCCAGCTGTTTTCCGTTTCTGGATATCCCATCCATTCTACCAGAAACTGGTTGCGGTCATAGCGTTTCCTGTGGTCTTGCATAACCTCCACCTCCTAGTCTGATTTTTCATTAACCATGGTCGGAGGCGGCTTTGTGTGGCTTTTTCCAGATAAGGCGGTATTGTGCTTAGGGAGATAGCATTTCATTGTAGATGCATGGAATGTCACTTGTCGGTTTCTGTACATTCTGCCGCCGATTCCTACCCTGTAGTTTTGCGTATATTTATCATATTCAATTATCTAGAGCGGTCCTCACTAGTGCAGTTGCAGTTTCCTGCTTCATCCCGATTCTTTTGCCAAAAGGCTTCCATAAACCAATAACAAGTTACCTTTCTCTATCAGAGTATAGTGTTTGCGCCGTTATGCTGCCGTTCTTGTGCTTCTAAATCACGCCAATTTGATAGCATTAAAGGCCGTGTTCTGGCTTGCTTGGTGTCTGTTCAACAATTTGTCGGTGGCTGGTACTGCGGAGTTCTTGAAATTGGCTAGGGGGAGTAGTGGGTAGTTTTTTCCTAAAACAGCTTTATATTGTGCCATACCAAGGGTTTCTGACCATCCTGCATTTAGGTACACTGCCGTTTCTGGTATGGCATTAAACCAATTGTTTTGTCTTGCATTGACTAGATTTCGAAGGGCTATTTTTAGTTCTTGAATTTTCCTTTCAACTTGTCCATTGATTTCGTGGTGGCCTGGTGCCACCTTGATATGCTCAATGCCTATCGATCGACAATGCTGTCTCCACACATGTGAGTCAAATCGTGGGTCTGTATCGCTTACTAGAGATGTTGGGTATCTATCGGGTGTAAACATTTTGTTGTGTAGAAGTTCCCAGGTTGTTATTGCCGTCACTTGCTTAGTTGTAAGTATGAGCCATATGAATCTCGAAAACCTATCTATCGCAACTAGGATTGTATCATATCCCCATGAGTTATGGAAGAGTTCTGCAAAGTCAATGGCTATTGATTCGAAAATTTCTGATGGTAGGACAATTGTCTGAGCCTTTCCTTCTGGTAAATTTGTGGGTTCTTTCTTTCTCTGACAGGTGTGGCATTGGGCCCCATATGCTCTAAAGTCCTTCTGCATTTCAGGCCAAAATAGGTACTCGGTAGCGTACCGTAAGTTTCGTTCAGAACTGTGGTGGCATTTGTTGTGGATTTCACTAATAACATACTCCCTTAATGTAGTCTTTCTGTATGTGGAGCCTTTTGGAATATACAGGTAGTCCTCCCCGTATCTGGTTTTTGCGTATAATACATTCCATTTGCAACCTTGTAGGAGGATAAATGTCCTATGGAGTCCATACTTCCATTGACTTTTTTCTATATTGGTTCTCTTCGGTATGCTGCCACTATATGTGCTTGGAACATCCCGATCATTTCATTGATTGTTTGTAAGGTATCGCGCTCTTCTTCTATCTCTCTTGCTCTGGTTGTCTCAGGTCGGTCATCCTTGGCACTGTCTTCCAAGACATCGTAAAGTCTCCATCGATATTCACTCATCGTTGAGGGTATCACTGAAAGTATTGTTTCATTGTTGAAGCTTTCTAAGCGCTCTGCTCGTCAAATAGGTGGTGGGCTATCTGGTCCTGGCATTCAGAATCCCGCTATTGTCTCATAGGTAATATCCTCTATTGGTTCCGCCAATCTGACAGGTGGCGTACTTTCTGGTTCTGGCATTGGGAAAGCCGTAGCTTCGGGGTTTACCAGTGCCAGGATTGCAGAAGATCTGGGCATCAGCTAGGCAAGGGTGGACGGCCCTTCGCTAGCACTATTTGGTCTTCCGCCAATCGTTTGTTGCCATTCCCAGTCATTTATTTCGGAGGACTCTGGAGGGCTTGTGTCAATTTCTGTACTTGGGGGGCTTGGTCCTTCACTAGAACGGTGAGGAGTTGGGTTTCTCCGCCGTCGTGGATAGTTGTTTGTGAATTTGATCTCGGTTTGATGATATAGGCAATGATCCACGTAACAGTCCGAGTAGTGCAACATGTTACGTTGGAGTTCTTCGGGTGGCGTGCTTCGTATGGTACACTGGTTGCCCCAATCATTTCCTGCAGTAATTGAGCAGGGGATTTCAGGCAGTATCAGGGCCTCATTAGAGTACTCAGGGTATGAGTATGGAGAGGAGGTAGGGGAGATATCTTCTTTGAGTTCCATCATGTTGGGTTCTTGCTCCTAGCCCGTGTTATCCAAGGTGTCGTTTCCTTCCTTTGTATGATCGTGGACATGAAGTGGATTTAAGTCTGATCCTCCCTCATATATCTGGGAAAGGGCATCAGCTGAATAGTTTGTACATCCTGGTGCGTAGACTATCTTCACGTCGTACTTTCCTAAGGCACTGAGCCATCTAACTTGCTTTCTTCTTGGGTTCTGTGCTGTTCGTAGGTGTGTCAGGAGTTGGTGGTCTGTAACTATTGTAAAGGAATTTCCCATTATTACATTGTGGAACCGATTAAGTACTTCCACTATTGCTAAGGCCTCTTAATTGGTGGTTCCATAATTCATCTGTGCATTGGTGAATTTCCTGCTGTGTAATGCGGCTGGTCGAGCCATCTCGTAGGTGGGTCCTTGTCCTACTCATGCCCCTATCCCCAAATCAGAAGTGTCTGTTACTAGCCAAATTGGTTCCTTGCTTCTTATATCTATTGGTCGCATGACTGGGTGATCGATAATTCGCTTTTTTACCATTTCAAATGCGGTCTGATGGGTAGTTGTCTATACGAATTTGGCATTCCCCGTTAAGTCCATTAATAGTGCTGTCATGGTCGCATGATATAGGAGGACCTGGGCCACATAGTTCACTACTCCTAGAAAGCGTTGCAATTCTTTTTTGTTTTGGGCGTTTCCCAACATGCGATAGACGATGTTTTCTGAGGGGATGCATGGATTCCTTCACTATCCACTATGTATCCTAGTACTTCTAGCCTGTCTGCGAATAGTACTGACTTCCTTTTGCTTGCATAGAATTTTTCCTTTCTGAGTCGGTCACATACCTGCCGCATGTGCCTTTCATGCTCTTCTGGTGTATCCGAGAATATGAGAATATCATTAATGTATACCCATACAAAGTGATATAAGAATGCGCTTAGGAGATCTTCCATTATTCACATAAAAGTTGCTGCTGCATTCATGTCTCCTTATAGCATTACTTTGCTGACAAATCCTCCGAATGGGGTTTTGATTAAGTTGAACTTAACACTATCCTTGTCCACTTGTGTTTGGAAGTATGCGTCGCTCAGGTCAATCTTACTCCTGAATTTTGCTTGTCTAATACGGTTAAGGATCTGCTGTTGGTTGAGGATCGATGGACTATCTATGATCGTGTTATCGTTTCTTACTTCCAGGTCCACCAGGGGGCGGATCCTTCCATCTGACTTAGGTTATATGAATATAGGTGCAGCTCCGGGAACCTCCTGTCGTACAATTACTGTAGCTCGTCATTTCTCGTTTATCCAGTTTATGAGTTTCTCCTTGTATGCTTCAGGAATTGAGTATGTCTGTTGGTTTCTTGGATCCGTTGGGTCTTTCAGCCGAATGTGATGCTTAATCTTACACATAAGGGGTAGCATCTCAAGGACCCTGTCCAGGAATACATCCTGGTATTCTTCCAACAGTTTTGCTGAGGTTGCATCTGTAACCGCAGCTTGGACTTCCCCGCTTGTTGGTTTGCATAGTACTCACAGCTTGTCATTAGGAAACTCCACTGCTGTGTCCCCATATCTGATAAGGGCATTGTGTCTTTTCAGGAATGGCATTCCAATCAGGGCGTCATATTTTGCCAAGTTTCCTACCAACATCTCCTGATTTGTCTATTTCTTTTTCCCGTTTCCAATGGTCAGCCCACATTTCTTGTGACTTGAAGAGCAGGAACCTTTCCTTGCCATGTTGACTATTGTTGGTTGGAGTAGGGGTTCCATTTGTATGCCATGGGTTGAGATAAAGGTAGTGCTGATAATGTCACAACCAATTGTTCCTGTATCGAACAGTACCTTTGCTGGATGGCTATCGCTGTAGATTGTTCCTTCTAGTGTATCACGGGCATGCATTGTTAGTGCAGGTTGGGTTTGGAGGCTTTCCATTTCCACCGAATTAATTTCCACTTCATCGTATTCAGTTTCTTCCATGTGGTTCGTGCTAGCCTCTCGCTTAGCTATTTTTCCTTTTCCCTTTTTGGCATAGCAGTCCTTTGCATAGTGCCGTTTTTTTCCGCATTCGAAAAGTGTGCCTTCATCGCGTCGTTTCTGCTTCTTATCTTTCTTGTCTTTCAAATCTTTGCGGTATGGTTTATCCTTCCTTGCATTGTCCCATGATGATGATCCTTTACTGTTCTTCTGCTGCAGTATGTGGGTTTAGTAAACTCCTGTTTCATGCAGGATGGCGTCCTTGTGTTCCGCCCGTCTGACTATCTTGTCAAAGGAGTCCCCCTCTTCTTCCATAGGTTCTACCTCCTGGCGTAGTCTGGGATGTATTGCTTCATACAGTCCTTGTCGCAGCGTGTACTGAGATACCGTCTGGGTAGGTAATCCTCCATGATACATTAGGAGATCCGTCATGACTAAGGTTATTCTTTCTTTTTTCCCGTTGCGTATTTGCTGGGTATCCTGGAACTTTTTATATAGTTCTTCCGTATTTCGCGAGGATTGGAATCTATCTCTCAGGTATTTTATCAGGGTCGTTCCGGGGATTTTTTCCCCGCTCTCATAGTGTTTCATTGCTTGGTGGGATGCTTCTTCTGCCTTTCCGGTACAGAAACTTCCCAAGTACGCTCCACTTCCTTCTTTGGCTTTTTCCACTCCATGCAAAGCAAGGTATTGAGAAGTGGTTATTACCCATCGATCAAATGCTTCAGGTTTTAGATCTTCCTTTTCACCCAAGAATGAGGGTTGCAGCAGGACCTTGATTTTTGGTCCTGTTCGCCCAGCCCCTTGGCCGGGCGGCGTAGCAGATTCTCCTTTAGACATATTGTGTTTGGACTCTTCGTTGCTGGAGCTGTTGTCTGATTAGCCTACTGAAGAGTTACTGGAGGGCTCGTCTAGTTGTTCTTTTACTACCGCGTGCTCTGATCTTTCTTCGTCGTTGTCTTCCTTCTTAGGTGTGCCGGCAGGTAGGTTGTCTTTCTTTGGTGGTTGCGCCGGTCCCTTTCCCTTGGTGGGGCTGAGGGGAAAGAGCCCAGGAAGGCTGGTTGCTTCCTTTGTTAACTCATCAGTTGATTCGCCAAAGATCTTCCTGGCCAAATCTCGCGCTAATTGTCTTTCTGCTTCGTCAATTAAGAAATCGATCTTTGGCCCTTTTGGTGTCTTGGGTTGCCTTCTTGTGGTAAGGCCTTCTCGTGGGACCTGCTTCCCGCTTCGCGTCTCTAGTGACTCGATGGTGTCATGTTTGTAACATGTTTGGGCTAGGCCCTAGTCACGTAGCGGTACGATAGGAGCAGATAGCTTCTTGAGCAACAAGAAACGAGCACTGTTTACTAAAGGAGGCTTCGAACGGGGTGTAATAGGAGATCAAAGAAGTATCTGTTCAACCAAGTATATTGAGAATACTGTCTGTCGAAGTGTGCTGCTTCCACTGCGGGAATCAGTGGTCTTTAAATACAGCATATCGCTTATCTCCAGTATGAGCGATATTCCAAACAATGTGTGTATCAACAGATAGCACATGAAACAATACAAGTATCAAACGATACTGTGAAACCAAACATAAAACAATGTGTGTATCAACCGATAGCACACGAAACACTACAAGTATCAAACGATACTGTGAAACCAAACATAAAACAATGTGTGTATCAACTGATAGCATACGAAACAATACAGGTATCAAACAATACTGTGAAATCAAACATAAAACAATGTGTGTATCAACCGATAGCACACAAAACAATACCAGTATCAAACGATACTGTGAAACCAAACATAAAACAACCTAGTACCCGTACCGGTTACACCCCTAAAATAAAATAACAATTTCACCACAGAAAATAACCTAATGAAATCCCAATAGTCGGTCAACCCACTATTCTCCTGAAAGTCCCCTTAGGACCCATCCTCACCGTCATCGCTATCCTGCAACAATCTCATGTCGTCCTGCAACATCCATTCCGCCCCTGCCAGCCATTTCTCTAGGCACTCCTGGCAGGATGCTTCACACACAAAGAAACCCGATTCTTTGTAGTACGGTAGGTCGATGTAGTTTCAGACTGTCCAGTTCCGCCAGTCCTGTTTCACTATCGGTTTGTCCGCAATCGTGGCAGTAGTCGATGTACATTATTTTCCAGTATGCTTCTAGTGGAATAGTTCCATTGCGCAGTAGTTCATCAACAATAATCTGTCATCCCTTGATGCTTATTTCCTCGTAGGTCCACATTTCTTAGTTTTTTTAGAGGGGTAAAGGTTCATGAGATAGTAAAGGTTTTTCTTTCAGTTTGGAGGTCGGTAGTGTGGTTTTTTCTGTTCACAGTAGTTTGAGCGATGGCGGGTGGTATTTATATCTCATTGTTGGCCTCACTTAGGTGTCGGCCTCCCTTAGGTGTCCAGGGGAAGGTGGGTGGTACTTAATTTCGGTTTCTTCCATTTCCATGCACATCTTACATTTTTCTGTGCTCAGGTAACATCTGCTTCCAAAGCGGAATATGTCAGCCACTGTTTCACCCCATATCCTTCCCATTGACTCGGTTGTTATATCTCGGCATTTGTTGCAAATATGTATGAATAATCGGTGTGTAAGGTATCGTCTGGGGATAATATCACGGTTCACCAACAGTCCCATTAGCTACTAGCACAGTCTCCACAGTACTTGCTCATAGTTTGACATCGTAAGGCTGTTGGACAGTGTGTTTCCTTTTCTTGTTATTCCCAGTACTCAGCTTCAGCCAGCCGAGCTGGGTATGCTGCTTCATCTTCCATAACCCGATTCTCGTCTTCCCTGCTTTCGAAATTCCTTACAAAATGGGCTGACCAAAATCCATCTTGTATTCTTTCATCGGTATCAGGACGGAGGTGTTGTATTTCTGGCAGGGTTGGGCTCCATGCCACTGTTACATGGTTTATTGTAGGGGGTAGCTTGTCCTCTGGTTTGTTGTCCTCCCACCATTGGTTTACTAGTTCCATCGCATTTTCTAATCCTTCGAGGGGTTCTCAACTGTTTTCTGTTTCTGGATATCTCGCCCATTTCACCAGAAGCTGGTCACGGTCATAGCGCTTCCTGTGGTCTCGTATAACCTCCATCTCCCATTCTGGTTTCTCATTTGCCGAGATTCGAGGCGGCTTTGCGTGGCTTCTTCCGGGGAAGGTGGTATTGTTGTTAGGGAGGTATTGTTTCACAGTAGACGTGTGGAATGTTGCTTGCCGGTTCCTGTACATTCTGCCGTCCATTTCTACCGTGTAGTTTTGCGTATGGTCATCATAATCGATTATCTTGAACGGTCCTCGCCAGCGCGGTTGCAGTTTCTTGCTTCGTCCTGATTCCGTCACGAAAAGGCTTCCATAAACCAGCAGCAGGTTACCTGTCCCTATCAGTTTCTGGTATCTGGGCTGTTTTGCTGCCGTTCTTGTGCTCCTAAACTGCGCTAGTTTGAAAGCATTAAATGCCATGTTACGGATTGCTTGGTGTCTGTTCAACAATTCGTTGGTGGCCGGTACTGCAGCGTTCTTGAATTTGCTAGAGGAAGTAGCAGGTAGTCTTTCCCAAAATTAGCTTTATATGGTGACATTCCGAGGGTTTCTGACCATCCTGCATTTAGGTACGCTCCCGTTTCTGGTATGGCATCAAACCAATTGTTTTGTCTTGCATTGACTAGGTTTCGAAGAGCTGTCTTCAATTCTCGAATTTTTCTTTTAACTTGTCCATTCGTTTAATGGTGGCCTGGTGCCGCCTTAATATGCTCGGTGCCTAGCGATCGACATTGCTGTCTCCACACATGTGACTCAAATCGTGGGTCAGTATCGCTTACCAAAGATGTTGGGTAGCCATGGGGTGTAAATATTTTGTTGTGTAGCAGTTCCCAGGTTGTTATTGCCGTTACTTGCTTAGTTGTAGGTATAAGCCACATGAATCCAGAAAATCTATCTATTGCAACTAGGATTGTGTCGTATCCCCATGAATTATGGAAGGGTCCCACAAAATCAATGGCTATCGATTCGAAAATTTCCGATGGTAGGATAATTGTCTGAGCCTTTCCTTCTGGTAACTTTGTGGGTTCTTTATTTATCTGGCATGTGTGATATTGGACCACATATGCTCTGAAGTCTTTTCACATTTCAGGCCAAAATAGGTACTCAGTAGCACACTGTAGGTTTCATTCATCACCGTAGTGGTCTTTGTTGTGGATTTTGCTAATGACATACTCCCTTAATGTCGTATTTCCGTATGCGGGGCCTTTTGAGATATACAGACAGTCCTCCCCGTATCTGGTTTTTGCGTATAGCATTCCGTTTGCAACCTTGTAGGAGGACAAGTCTCCTGTGGAGTCCATACTTTCGTTGACTTTTTTCCAAATCCGTTCTCTATGGTATGCTGCTACCATATTTGCTCGGAATGATCCAAACATTTTATTCACTGTTTGTAAGGTATCACGTTCGTCTTTTATCTCACTTCCTCAGGTTGTCTCAGGTAGGTCTTCCTCCCCACTGCCTTCCAAGATATCCTACAGTCCTCATCGATATTCGCTCATCGTTGGGGGTACAACTGATCCTATCGCTTCATTTATTCAACTTTCTAGTTATTCTGTTCGCCGTATTGGTGGTGGGCTATCAGGTCCTGGCATTTGGAATCCCGTTATTGTCTCATAGGTAATGTCCTCTATCAGTTCCACTTGTCCAACCGGTGGCGGATTATCTGGTTGTGGCATATAGCAAGTCGGGGCTTCTGGGTTTAGCAGTGCTGGAATTGCATAAGACCTGAGTGTTGGCTGGGCAAGAGTGGGCGGTCCTTCCCCAGCATTATTTGGTCTTCCGCCGACCATTTGTTGCCATTCCCAGTCATTGATTTCGGGGGACTCCGTAGGGCTCAGGTTGATTTCTCTCCTTGGGGGGCTTGGTCCTTCTCCAAGAGAGTGAGGGGTCGGGTTTTTCCGTCCTCTTGGGTGGTTGTTTGTGAATCTAATCTCAGTCAGATGATATGGGCAATGGTCTACATAGCAGTGCGAGTAGTGCAACTTGCTATATTGGAGGTCATCAGGTGGTGTGCTTTGCAGGGTACACTGGTCACCCCAATCATTTCCCGCAGTTATTGAGCAAGGGCTGATAGAGGGTACCGGGGCCTCGTTAGGGTACTCAGTGTATGAGTAAGGAGGGGAGGTAGGGGAGACATCCCCTTCAGGTTCCATCGTATTTGATTGTTGTTCGTAGACTGTGTTATCCGAGATGTCGTCTGCTTTCTTTGTATGATCATGGACATAGAGTGGATACAAGTCTCATCCTCCCTCATATATCCGGGAAAGAGCATCAGCTAAATAGTTCGTACTTCCTGGTGTGTATACTATCTTTGCATCGTACTTTTCCTAGGCACTGAGCCATCTAACTTGCTTTCTGCTTGGGTTCTTTGCTGTTCGTAGGTGTGTTAAGAGTTGGTGGTCCGTAACTATTGTGAAAGAATTTCCCATTAGTACAGTGTGGAACTGGTTAAGTGCTTCCACTATTATTAAGTCCTCTTTATCGGTGGTTCCATAATTCATCTGCGTGTTTGTGAATTTCCTGCTGTGTAACGCGGCTGGTCGAGCAGTCTCGTAGGTGGGTCCTTGTCCTACCCATGCCCCTATCTCTAAATCAGAGGTGTCCATTACTAGCCAAACTGGTTCCTTGCTTCTTATATCTATTGGTCGCATGACTTGATGATCAATAATTCGTTTTTTTACTATTTCGAATGCGGTCTGATGGGTTGTTGGCCATATGAATTCGGCATTCTCTGTTAAGTCCGTTAACAGTGCTGTCATGGTCGCATGATGTGGGAGGAACTGGCCAACATAGTTCACTATCCCCAGAAATCGTTGTAATTCCTTTCTGTTTTGGGGCGTTTCCTAACCTGCGATAGTCAATATTTTCTGGGGGGATGCATGCATTCCTTCATTATCCACAATGTGTCCTAGTACTTCTAGCCTGTCTGCAAATAGTACTGACTTCCTTTTGCTTGCATAGAATTTTGCCTTTCTGAGTCGGTTACATACTTGCCGTATGTGCCCTTCATGCTCTTCTGTTGTATCCGAGAATATGCGAATATCATCAATGTATACCCTTACAAAATGATGTAAGAATTCGCTTAGTAGGTCTTCCATTATCCACATAAATGTTGCTGGTGCATTCATGTCTCCTGGTAGTATTACTTTGCTGACAAATCCTCCAAATGGTGTTTTGAATGAGTTGAACTTAAAACTGTCCTTGTCCACCCGTGTTTGGAAGTATGCGTCGCTTAGGTCAATCTTATTCCTGAATTTTGCTTGTCCTATACGGTTAAGAATCTGCTGCTGGTTGGGAATTGATGGACTATCCATGATCATATTATCATTTCTTAGTTTCAGGTCCACCAGGGGGCTGATTCTTCCATTTGACTTAGGTTGTACGAACATAGGACCACCCCGGGAACCTTCTGCTGTACAATTACTCGCGCTCATAATTTCTCATTTATCTAGTTCATAAGCTTCTCCTTGTATGGTTCTGGGATTGAGTACATCAGTTCGTTTCTTAGATCAGTTGGGTCTTTCAGCTGAACATGATCGTTAATCTTTCTCACAGGGGGTAGTATTTCAGGGACCCAGTCTGGGAATAGATCCTTGTATTCTTCCAACAGTGTTGTTGAGGTTGCATCTGTAACCGCGGCTCGGATTTCCCCGCTTGTTGGTTAGCATAATACTCATAGTTTATCATTGGGGAACTCCACTGCCGTGTCCCCACACTCGATAAGGGCGTTGTGTCTTTTTAGGAATGGCATTCCTATCAGGGCGTCATACTTTGCCACGTTTCCTACCAACATTTCTTGCTTTGTCCATTTCTTTTTCCCGATTCCTATGGTCAGCTGACATCACTTGTGGCTTGAAGAACGGGATGCTTTCATTGCCATATTGACTCTTGTTGGTTGGGGTAGGGATTCTGTTTGTATCCCGTGGGTCGAGATAAAGGTAGCACTAATAATGTCACGACCGATTATTCCGGTATCGAACAGTACCTTTGCCGAATGACCCTATATGTATATCATTCCTTCGAGTGTATCACGGGCCCTTGTTGTTAGTGCTGGTTGGGTTCGAAGGCTTTCCATTTCTAGTGAGTTAATTGCCACTTCGTCGTACTCGGTTGCATCCATGTGGCTTGTGCTGGCCTCCCGCTTAGTAGTTTTTCCTTTTCCCTTTTTGGCATAGCAGTCCTTTGCATAGTGCCCCTTTTTCCCGCATTTGAAACATGTGCCTTCCTCACGTCGTTTCTGCTTCTTTCCTTTCTTGTCTTTCGAATCTTTGCGGTATGGTTTATCCTTTTTTGCACTGTCCCGCGATGCTGATCCTTTGCTGTTCTTCTGCTACGGTATCTGGGTTCGGTAAACTCCTGTCTCATACAGGATAGCGTCCTTGCATTCAGCCAGTTTGACTATCTTCTCAAAGGAGTCTCCTTCTTCTTCCATGGGTTCTACCTCCTGGCGTAGTCTTAGATGCATTGCTTCATACAATGTTTGTCGCAGCGTGTACTGAGATACCATCCCGGTAGGCAATTGTCCATGATACCTTAAGAGATCTGTCGTGACTAAGGTTATTCTTTCTGTTCTGCCTTTTCATACTTGCTAGCTATCCTTGAACCTTTTGTATAGTTCTTCCGTGTTTCACAAGGACTGGAATCTTGCTCTCAGGTATTTTATCAGAGTCGTTCCTGGGATTTTTTCCGCACTCTCATAGTGGTTCATTGCTTGGTGGTATGCTTCCTCTGCTTTTCCGGTATAGAAGCTTCAAGAGTACGCTCCGCTTTCTTCTTTGGTTTTTTCCACTCCGTGCAGGGCCAGGTATTGAGAAGCAGTCGTTATCCATCAGTCAAATGCTTCAGGTTTTAAATCGTCCTTTTCGCACAAGAACGAGGATGGCAGCGGAAGTTTGATTTTTGGTCCTGCCCGCCCGGCTCACGGGCTGGGCGGCCCAGCGGATTCTCTGTCGGACATCTTGGGTTTGGATTCTTTGCTACTAGAGCTGTCATCTGACGACCTTTCTGGAAAGTCACTGGGGAATTCTTCTGGCGGGTCCTTTACTACCGAGTAATCAGATGTTTCTTCGTTGTTGTCCTCCTTCTTAGGTGTCCCGACAGGTATGCTGTCTTTTTTTGGTAGTTGCACCAGTGCCATTCCTTTACTGGGGCTGGGGGGAAATAGCCCTAGAAGGCTGGTTGCTGCCTTTGCTAATTCGTCAGTCGATTCGCTAAAGGTCTGCTTGGCCAAGTCTCGAGCTAGTTGTCTTTCTGCTTTGTCAATTGAGAAGTCGCTCTTTGGCCTTTTCAGCTTCTTTGGTTGCCTTTTCTCGGTAAGGCCTTGTCGTGGGACCTGCTTCCCACTTCGAGTCTCCAGTGACTCAATGGTGTCATATTGGTGGAGCCAAACCTCCCTTGGTTCTGCCACTCCCCACTGCTAGCTTCGTTGTTGAACGCTTCGTAGGTTGATCAGACCAGGTCCGGGCAGGTTACTAACCACTTGCTGAGGTTAAAAAAATGTAATGTGTTCGGGCCAGGATCTAGTCAGGTAGCAGTATGATAGGAGCAGATGGCTTCTTGATCAACAAGAAGCGAGCACTGCTTACTAAAGGAGGCTTCGAACGGGGTGTAATAGAAGATCAAAGAAGTAACCGTTCAATCAAGTATATTGAGAATACTGTCTGTGGTGGTCTGCTGCTTCCACTGCGGGAATCAGCGGTCTTTAAATACAGCATATCGCTTATCTCCAGTATGAGCAATATTCCAAACAATGTGTGTATCAACAGATAGCGCACGAAACAATACAAGTATCAAACAATACCGTGAAACCAAACATAAAACAATGCGTGTATCAACTGATAGCACATGAAACAATACAAGTACTAACCAATATTGTGGAACAACTATAAAACAAGATATATATCAACCAATAGCACACGAAACAATACAAGTATCAAACGATACTGTGGAACAACCATAAAACAATGTATGTATCAACCGGTAGCACACGAAACAATACGAGTATCAAACGATACTGTGGAACAACCTTAAAACAATGTGTATATCAACCGATAGCACACAAAACAATACAAGTACCAAATGATACTGTGGAACAACCATAAAACAATATGTGTATCAACCGATAGCACACGAAACAATACAAGTATCAAACGATACTGTGAAACCAAACATAAAACAACCTAGTACCCGTACCGGTTACAGTGTTGGCGGAGCCGAACCTTCCATGGATCTGCTGCTCCCCACTGCTAGCTTCTTCTTTGTTGGACTTTCGAAGGTTGATCAGACCAGGTCCCGGCAGGCTTCCTAACCACTTTCTGAGGTTAAAAAAATATAACGTGTTCGGGCCAGGCCCTAGTCACGTAGTGGTACGATAGGAGCAGATGGCTTCTTGATTAACAAGAAGCGAGCACTGCTTACTAAAGAAGTCTTCAAATGGGGTGTAATAGGAGATTAAAGAAGTAACCGTTCAACCAAGTATATTGAGAATACTGTCTGTCAAAGTCTGCTGATTCCACTACAGGAATCTGCGGACTTTAAATACAGCATATCGCTTATCCCCAGTATGAGCGATATCCCAAAACATTGTCTGCATCAACCGATAGCACACAAAACAATACAAGTATCAAACGATACTGTTAAACCAAACATAAAATAATGTGTGTATCAACCGATAGCACACGAAACATTACCTGTATCAAACGATACTGTGAATCCAAACATAAAACAATTTGTATATCAACTGATACCACACGAAACAATACAAGTATCAAACGATACTGTGAAACTAAACATAAAATAACCTACTACCCATACCGGTTACATCTTCGGCATTCAGGGTAGCTGTTTCAACCAAGTGGTATCTTGCAGGTATACCGAGCTTTTTGGGGCGGCCTTTTTGTTTCTTAGGCATAGCAGGCATATGGCAAATATTCTAGGCCATTCCAACACTAACCTTCTGGTTTTCGGCTATCTGCTCTTATGTCCATTTTGCTTCAAATTGAAGGACTTGAATAAAGCATCACTGCTTGTAAGAGGTTTCTTCTATTTTTACCAGCATTTTCGTCTTTCGAGTTCATGATGTTGTCTGATACTGGTATTGGATGTTTACATCTGCTTTCACTTCTCCTTTTCTCCTATTAACATAAAGCTTTGACCTCCACTACTCCAACTATGATCCCTGTCCAGCCATATCAACCACCCCGGTCTCATACCCCTGGTTTTCAGATACTTATTGCCGGATACAAGTAACAGGCCCCCGTTCACCCTCTAGTTTCCTGAATATTGGTATAAATTTTGAATCAAGCGAATTACTTAGTCCAAAATCAGGAGGTTTTGTTAAGTTAGTTCACTTTTGAACCGTGTTCTCCACGAGCTGACTGGTCACCCCCTGGCACTGACAACGGTGTCCGGCATTGTTCTGCCCCCTCCGGTCCCTGTCCAAACCCACCGGACAAAGCCGGGGCAGAGGACTCCAGCCCTGCAGCCCCCCCGCACGAAACGCCTCACCTTCGCACTCCTAGGCTCGGGTATGACATCTTTCACGGTATGATATCATATCATACCTCAGATCAGATGGGGAAATGAATGCCTGAGGGGGGGGGGGCATTATGGTAGCTTGATTCATGATACAAAAATTGCGGAACTAGTCAATTATTCGACAAGACAAATGAAGTTATCGACGAAATCAAGAATTTGCCCTGCATTCCAAATACCGTGCTCCCAATATATTATGCTTACCTGGAATTCATAATCCTAGTAACAGGATCAAAGACAGAACCCCATAAAGTTTCCCGGGAAGCCGACTCTTGGTGTTCGGCTGACATATTGCTCGTGGCGGGGATTTAATACCATCAGGAGAAGTAAGGGTAGCAGTGAGTAAACCAAGCAAGTATGCTCTGTAGAATTGGTATGTTGTGGATTATTTTACATAGATTCTTGGTTCATTTACGTACAACTAGACGAGTTAATACTCTTACTTCACTTTACCGTTATCCTGATTCCCTTCGCATGCAATTCGACTAGCGCTCTAGGTCCCTCGGGGAGAGTGTAAGGATATGGTTTTGCCTGATTTACAACGCAGTTCCCGGTAGCCTCCTGCTCCCACTCGGGGTTGACTGCGGTCTCCAACAACCTCCCGCAGCGCAGCCACCTACGGCTCCCCACAGTCCGCCATGACCCCCGGGGCTCCCACAGGGTCCCCTACAGCAACTATTCCTGCATTGTGAAGCCTGTCGTCCTTCTTGAAAGCCCCTGTCCCGAGGCCCTCGATGCAGGGGCAGGCCACGTTTTGCTGTCCGGTAGCGTCCGGGGCTCTTGGCAGTCATCCCGCCGGACACTACTGGCGCCCCCGACTGTTGAGAGCACTGAGCCGTTCGTCAACACCTATAACAAACAGTAGGAAAGGTCACATATCATACCAGATTAGCCATACAGTTGCCGAGGCTATTGCCCCATACGATAATGTTCCTTTTAATCCATGGAGGTATCATATCATATATGCACAAGTCTCGAGTATTCCCAAAATCGGAGCAATATCCCTCGACCACTCGAAGGCCAGCAGATATCTACAGCCCAACCAGGCCCGGGTGGGTGAGCCCGGTAAGTTTGAGAGCAATGGGTCTTATCAGATCTTTTAGATCATGGGTCTTTGTTTTCGTGTTTCAGTGTGATACATATCAGACTGCAACAGCATAACTCCTTTGAGCCCCCCTGATGTTCTTGGGAACGACGCGGGAGCTACGCCATAGGTTATATTTAGCTCGGGGATTCTGGGGCGGTGGGTGAGTAGGGTAGGGTTGGTCTTCTTAGACATGGGGTATCACTCGGCGATGAAGCCCTGGACTCTAGCAGCACGTGAAACACGAAATAGTCCCAGATACGATAAGCAAAAGCCTATCATACCGGTAGCAATGATCATTACTCGGATGGAAACATACCAGAGCAAATTAGGCGAAGGAAGGGGTGAAGGACAAGTGAGTTATTTACGCACAGCACGAACTTCTGCCAGCCAGTTCGCCTTCTACGCCTACCACCATAGCATTAAGAAAACAGAACGCTAGATAACGTCCAATTCCCACAGGAGTCATGGTAATGACTATGGGACGCTATCGTAGAGAGTTTCTCCCACATCGCCAGCAACTCCCGGGAATGCTGCAGACTAGGAAAGCCGCGAAATGGGGGATTCCTGAGTGGGAGAAAGGGTGGAAAGATCATTGCCATACTCTGATGGTTGGGCGGCGCATGACGGAGGGTTGGGCTTGCTTGGTTGCTGGGGCTGGGGGGGTTGGGGCTTGTTGAAATGTAATCGGGGTTGTCAACAGGGAGGTCCGTCTAGTCCTATTTTGGCTTTATATTTTTGTTTTTAGCTAAAGGACAGGAAGACAGTTCGGCCTACGGCTAGGGTATGTAAGGCTAGTTCATAAAAAAGAAACCCTGCATAGTATCCGGAGTTTTTATAAGTGAGTGATTACTTAGGAAGGGATCGTTTTTTTTTGGGGGGG
>PYWC01000041.1:791691-811820 GCA_003182015.1 Tuber magnatum
GGGGGGGGATGAACGCAGTAGGTAGTCATGACACAAAGGACAATGAGGAAAGGAGGTTTGAAATGTGGATGGCAGTTTCCGACTGCTGTGCGAGAAGACAATTGGTGGACGTTTTGGCGGCCCGTCGGAAGAAGAATTTCGGCATGATAGTAGGATCGTGCCCAGGGGGAGTTCGGAAAGTTCTTGTAGGGGAGGGCGGTGGAGGGTTATCGTTTGGAAGGTATTATACCGTTGTGGGGTAAAGCTTGTGCTTTCCCCCCCCCCCAATCACCAACTTGTTGCCCACAGATGTATATTGGATTTATCACCCCATTGATCACCAGCTCAGTACTGCGCAATTATTTCCCTGCATTACCGGATTACATAAGGTGACGACTAAAGCATCCCCCCCTTATCTCAGAGTCTGAGCTCACTACCTTCTAGCTTAACCCCCTACTGGCCTCCCGTTACGATACTCTCTTTTTCGTTTTTCTTAGTCGAGTTTCAACCCCCACACCAACATGCCCACTCCGATGATGCTACCCATGCCGAGTATCTACGTGAGATCCCGGCGCCAAGAAAAGGCATATCACAGCCAACCCCATCACTTACGATCCCCGAGGGGACCTGAATTTCATACACCTCTCTTCAAATTGATTAACTTACAAGTAATCGACCAAGTCCCCGGAAGCGACCCCGAGGCGAGAAACAGTCATTTGGCGAGAAGGAAATGGGCGTAATATGGTTTACACGACAGATCCCTCGCAGAACAGGGAGGGGAAGGAGCGCGTCGGATCCGGCAAGGTGCCCATATCCGACAAGTTTTACAGCGTCACGGATTCTCACTCTTGGGTTCTAACCCGAAAACTTTTCTGTTATCGGTTGGAAGCGTGGCTTCAAGCTTGTGTTGATCACTTCCCCGCATTCCCCGTTGTCGAATGCCAGCTGGGGGAGGGGGATAAATAATATTGAGAACTTCCCGCCTGGCAGCTTGAGGGTGTGGAGGTTGCTTACTACGTAAATTATTCCTCGGGATGAAGGATATGAGCGGTGGTTAGTGATCTGCTTAACCTCGGCCTCGAATCGACAGATTTCTTTCCTTCCACAATTCCGTCGGGAATGTCTAGCTAGATTTTCCTATCATGGCCTATACATCTAGAACATACATTTATCCCCATCCACCCTGACAGGTATATTCTTAATACAAGCGGTCGGTAGTTATGCTCAAGGCAGATAAAACTAACTAAATTTGCCAATTGGAGGGGATGGTTTGACACAGGCAGTATGGACGCTAAGGATAGACCCACGACATATCCCCGGGCACTCGTATATACTGCAGAAAGAACCCAGATAACAGCCTTCCAGACAACCCGCCAGTGGCCCTCAAAGCGCGAGTACCAACCCCATTTTCCTTGAATACGCCCGATATTTTCCATACTCCCGGAGGACATCCACGTTATCTGGAGCACTCACGGCGTAACCCCGCATTTCCCCGTCGCCCCATATCTGCCCTGTCATGGAAACATTTAGATAGGTTCCTCGAGATGATCCGGGTTTAGGTATTTGGGTAGCGTTGGGTTGGTCGGGCCTCATTTGGGGTGGGTTCGGGCCGGACTGAAGAGTTATCAGCTCGAGCGTTTAACCCGTACGGTCTGTTCATGGGATGAGACAGACGCTCAAGTCGGATAAGCCACCGCAATGGACAGGGCCTGCCGTCGAAAGAACCTCTCCCGCATGTTTCAAGCCGAGTAGCTCGTGACTCCAGGACCTATACGTGAGGGGAGAGTGGCAGCTGGCGGGAGGAGCGCGGAGGCCACTGTCACCCTCTTGGATGGTAGCCACTCCGAGAAATTGATGCTCTTAGCCCAAGCGGTGAAAGGCCCCTTGCCAGGCGCGCCCGGGAGTGGAGCCCACAAGCTCCTACAGGATGCCCCGGAGGACTAGGGACTGGAATTGCGGGACCGGCTCTTGCAGCCAGCGACAGAGTGGTGTCTGACATAACTGATCTGTCCTGACTGGGCTGATATCTCCCCACTCTAGTAGTAGCTTCACTACTCCCTCATGCCCATTACAGGTAGCCCAGGCGAGCGGTGTTTTGCCGCTGAATGCGTCTCGACTGCTAGGGCTGACGCATCTCCTCTCCAGCAATAGCTTCACTACTCCCTCATGCCCATTACTCGCAGCAAACGCGAGCGGTCTTGGGTCATAGAATGTGTTAGGACCAGTGGGGTTAACCTGTTCTCGCCCTAACAAAAGCTTCACAACTCCCTCGTGTCCGTTATTAGCAGCCCACATGAGCGCTGACCGAGACCATTCCTCCTGTATGTCGGAGCTGACGGTTACGCTCTCCAGCAGAAGCTTCGATACTCCCTCGTGCCCATTCATAGCAGCCCAGTCGAGTGGTGTAATACACCAATCCCAGTAGCTGGCGCTCCAAGCTTTCATCGTAGTTAGAGCAGTAACAAGCTCACGAATTCCGAAGATGGACGCACAGTGCAATCCGCTAATGTGTGAAATCCCATCAGACAAGTGATGGTCGTACACTTGTTTCTCTAAAAGAAATTTAGCAGATATGTGGTTACCATACCCGCCTAAAAGCTCTAGCACAAGCGCTTTTGCACAATTCGAGAGCTCTAATTTCGTATGGTTTCCCCAATATATAGAAGAATATCGAAGGAAGGGCATGTAAGGGAGGCCAGAAAGCGAATCAGCCGGAAGGTCGTTGACCTGCTTGGAATTGAGAAAGGTCAAGCAGGTCTCCGCCATTATCGAGTGAGCCCTACCAAAAAGGTCGGGATGAGAACAAAGATACTCTTTGAGCGTGAAATGGATCAACCGAACGGCTAACGATTCCTTATCTATAGTGATAAGTCCTTGACAGCACCCCAACAGTGTCCCTGTCGAAGGGGCATTGTCGGGATTTAGGATCGGTGATCCTATCTCGACAGCCAGAGCGTGACACAGTTCATCCGCTTGTAACGGGCGCTCCGAATAACAGATCCACATCAAAGCCGTCATCCCGAGCCTCGATTTTTCCCCGCCCTACGCTTCTATCCGATCTATTGTTGCACCGTAAGCCTCACCCAATCCTAAACCATCAGCCATTGAATTCAACTTTTGCCGCCTGCGATATATCGTTGGTTCTCGTAGGATTGCCTCGATATTCAAGGAAACCAGCAGGAATCTAAACATATATACTTGTTAACGGATAATTTAAGGCGCGTTATCAGGCATCATTGTTGCGTACATCTCCGAAACAGTATCTGGAATCCTTTCCATAATATCAGCTTCCAAACGATCGTCCATCACATCAGGAGTCGTGTCCTCCGCCAGCCTAGCCCGGATATATCCGATAACATCGTTTCTGCGAGGGCTTATTGACACGATTGCCACTCTTCCAGAAAGATGTTTCACAATTTCACCCCGAATGTGTGGTCTCCCAGTGAGAAATACGCGAGCGTGTGGGGACTTCTGGACAATTTGGCTGATTGAACCAAGAAGCTTGAGTCGGTGCTCTGGAGCACATTCGTCCAGAGCGTCGATGCATATAAATGTGCGTTGGGAGGACGAGGCAGTCTCTAGCATTTTTACAACTTCCGGGAGTCGCAATTCCAGCCCACCAATCACCTTTTTGTGTTTCTCAAACACCTGGACTATTTCCTCTGGTATGTTTTTCAATCCACCGACAACTTGTTTCAATAGGGCACCCAGCACACTAACCGGAGACTGCACCTCTCGGACAGCAAAGTCAAAATAAAGGCATGCGACGGCAATATTTTGTTCCCTAGCCCGGTCGCACAAGGTGTCTATTACCAGAGAACTAACACCGTGATGGGTTAGCAATACCATCCTTTGGCTTCGTTCTCTTGACGACCTTCCCCCTACCTTATATAAGTTTTCCCGACCCCTGGATTGCCGCAGCAAAACAATATCGGGTTATCAACTTCATCGCGGCGAGCGCCATCGCACCAGCTTCGGAATTCATCGACCCGCAGGAACCAGTCGCCCACGTTGTCCACTCGGCGGGTTCGGAATCCTTGGTGTCGTTTTCGAGGCTCTAGGGAAGAAAACCAGGATAGGATTTCGGATCTATCATCCGCAATGGTATAGTGATTCGACACGTTAGACACATTGTTGTAACAGTTGGTATCGTTGAAACAGCTGACATTGTTATTATTGAGATGTCGAGACATTTCCTATTCTCGCTACTTGAGATGTTGAAGGAGACGGGTTGTTGAGTACCGCGGTGTAGTGTCGGTCGATGGGTGAGAAAAGTGGGCTCCCTCATCCCTTGGTCTGTCAGGGGGCCCGAGAGATTGTTGGAATACGGTAAGGTCTCAGTTGGAAACTCCAGGTTAGTAGTTTTTTACCAATTAAGGAAGAACACTTTCCATATCACGGTATTCTCATAAGCAATACGGGATCTTTTGGGCATAGCACACAACAAACGAAGGTGCAGCCCGGTACCGATACGTAAGCATAAGGACGGTCCGATTGGCACGTACAAAATTTGCCAAACGGTAACGTGTAGCCAATTTAACATGCCTCACGAGATTGCCCTCATGGGATTCTTCCCCAAGCGACAGTGGCTAAGCCTAAAGATGTCTTAAGGGGCCTTGGGAGGGTGCAATTAGGGATTATCCAACATCCTGCGCTAACAGGAATATCCCCTACGCTTCTTTCGTGAATTTCCTCTTCCCACCATCGGGCATCAATCGAGATTTCCAGGTTCTGAAACCTTTGGTGTGTTTTTAGCTGATCCGTTTCCCCGCCCCAACCCACTTCCGGCTCTGATACGTTACTATACTTGTAATACCGCTTGTCTACCGGTACTCGAGTATCATGTACCCGTACCCTCTACCGATACAAAGTTACAGAAGTAGGCCGTAACTTGTGGGCTAACCTAATGGTATTCAAAGTGTTGAGTTGAGAAGTAAGGGATTCCCTAAGGGATCACGCTCCCGTGAACACGATCTTTGGGCGGTTGAGGTTAGACTAGCGGTTAAGCACTGAACCGCACCCACGCACAAGCATCAAGCGTTTAGTCGTGGTGCTTTGCACATTACTGCACGGGTAGAGCACTGTGCAGTGATAGGGATACTGGTAGTGCTCGTAGACGTTCGTTTGGACAAAATGTTGGCACACAGGCAAGCAGGACAGTTCTATCGGCGATGTTTGTATGATAATTACTGGGCCGGTGTACAGTATGATACTGCAATAGATCGTCGGGGGTTTGGCGTTCCCTTGTGGGTTCCTGGCGATGGGGTATCAGCTAATCATCAACAGGTCCACATAGAACGGAAAAGTGGCTTGTAAATCACCGGTCCCATCCACCTCCTCACTGAGAAGGTCTAGAATATCTTGGACAGTCATGATAGAGGGGTCAAAGAGGGTAGCTTCAATGGAGGTTGTGGCCAATTGATGGGATTGGGAGGATGGGATCAGGAGAAAGTGCTGAAAGAAAAAAAGTATTCAAGCAAAGGAGTAAAGAAAATTCTGTGCTCAGCGTTCTGCCTACGGCCTGGTTCGTAGTGTTTTTTTTTTTCTTTTCCCTTTTCATCCTCCTCCTTCCTCAGAGGGTTCTCCAACCTCTTTAAATACAAGTATTCTCCAAGGAGTTCATGACAAAGAAACGACACGACATGATGATCAACCGTCGCGTTGTCTACCGCAGCACAGTACCGAACCATTGGAATTAGTTTGACACTTGTGCTGCTGCATCATGACTAAGTAGACACCCGAGCCCCGCACCGTACCCGCATTCCAAGTGTGGCTAATGATGGCTAATATCACTCTCGGGGAAAGTCTCGGACACGTACAAGTACGGTGAAAAATTCGTCAGGTGACGACGAACAGGGATTACCAGAGATTTTTTGGTTACCCTACCCGTACCGGTACTCATAATACTCCACCAAGCTCATTTCTTCCCTTGCCAATCACCCCAGTTGGTCACCCGCTGAATTTTCAAGGTGCCCGTTGGTCACCTCAAGGTTTCCAGAGCACGTGGGGGACGAATACCGGTACCACCACCGCCACCACCACCGCCACCACCACCACCACAACAACAACAACCACAGCACAGATACGGGTAGTCCCGGTATCATCCAGCATCATAATTCCAACCTTAATAGCGCGAGCGATACCAACTTATGACCGAAATACCGATACACCAAGTCCAACTCCCCCACCCACCCAAACCAAGCACACCCTCTCCCGCCAGTCATCGAAACTGCAAAGTCCCATACCCCACCATCTCAAATCGCCAATGGTGGGCCACTGCCTTCGCCATCTACGAGTATCAGTATCTCACACCCCCAACACGCCGACCAGTAACTCAAATCCTGGGTAGGACTCCACCAGTAATCAACCCACGAAACCAGCGCACGGGTAATCACTCCATGTAAACACCCCATACCGGACGGGGACTAGCGCGGGGGGGCATGGGCGGCAGGATTCGATCGACTTCAACCCGTTGACTTACGGATTGATGGCCTTGCTAGAGACGGCGAGGAATTGCCAGTATTCTTCACTCTAGACGATAGGCTACATAACTCTCCGCTGATTAGTCTTCCATGATTCAAAGTTATATGATACCTCCTTTCTCTCGCCGACCCGGAACCGAACGGTCTCCAAGGCAAAGGGAAAAAAAAAAAAAAAAACGTGCTCCGGCGTGTAGTACTCAGTGCTACTTACTGCCTCATCGTTTTTACCACAGTACCGGTACTCCGCATGCACTCAGACAGGGGATCATATTTGGAGCTTCAAAAGCCCTCGGTACGGTCATTATGGCGTATTTTTATTCAGCTGCTACTTACGGGTATCGTAGTTGGGAGACTACCGTATACCCCTGTCGGGAGTTCGAAAGCGGTCCCCGTGCTCAAAATACTCAGTATACAACCACGCACCGGCGTACCGAGGACTTCAAACCTCCCCACAAATATTGCACTCTAGTCTAGCAACCTCCGGTAGCATGGGGAACCACGCCGCAAATATGATACAGAATAATCAAGAATCTCACCAAGACACCGAAATCACCTCCCCCGCAACCTCTATTCTACAATACTTCCCGTTCGCTTGTCTCCAAAGAGGGCAGAGAGAGATTCTCAATTTTTTTCTTCCGGTTTTCACGGTAAACACACTACGCGAGCCCCATCCCGACTACCAAGATATCACACTCACCCAGTAAGCACTGGGTGGGCGGGTGTGAATGCAAGGTCCCACTTTCTGTGTGCCCACGCCCCCGCTCCTGTTTAAAACCTCTACGGTATTGGTATATAGTGGTGTCCGCACTGAGCTTGGAGGGGTTTTTCCGCGTGCCGTCCATTCTCTGCTCCGGTAATATATCGAGTACGAGTAGAGCACAGAGATGTTAATTTAGGCTCAGCGGTGAATAGATAATTATAATGCGCACGTGCATCCATAGAAAACCTCACGAGTGATCGGTCTTGACGCGACGTTTACACTGAATCTCAAGCCGCACCGTATGATATATACCACAAGCGCAACACAAGTCGCAATTGGCAGTATTGTCTAACCAGTACGTGAGCTAGGGCAACAAGTTAGGTCGCATCAAATCGTTTCAATTTCAATTTCTACCCTCTACCGAATCCACGCCGTTCCAGACCCAAACTAACCCAACTCGACCCAACACTCCCGGGTCCCGATTTATCGCAGAATATAATACAGTACAAGCCCGGCGGCCCAAGATTGAGGAGAAAAAGCCCAGCACAGGGCGAAACAACATACGAACTAAAGAGCGCAGGGGGGAAATTACCCAGTTCTCAAACACCGACGCAGCCAACACAAAGCAGAAAAACACACTACACCATACACCAAGCATGCAATTCCCGACCCAATCCGCAACCCCACAAATCAACAGCTCACATCGCTTCATTTCAATCCATTTTTTCCCCCCCATCTAGTAGGTCGACCCACTCATCCGCACCATCCCCATCCCACCCCTCGAGGGTTACAGAGGGGATCTCGACCTCCTCCGTCAGGCTTGACCTCACGACACAAACCCCCTCATTTTGACAAATCTCCTTCCTAGCCAGGTTTTTAAATTTAGGGCCTGTAGGCCCATGCACGTAATCTATCCAACATCTTCATTAGCCCTCACTCTCCCCACTTGTTTCACCTTTGTGTTTGGGTAGCTCACGATACTGCCCCGCAACCATCCACTGCCTCCTATCGCCAGCTTTGTACATCCTGTCCCCCCACCTGCCACCAAAATGGAACCAGTCTACCGGTGCATCCGGTGTATCACGGCTAGGCTTTAGGACATCATGCGCAATGTCGTACTTGTATATGTACGAGTTTTTAGTAATGTCCCAGAGAGGGCCTTTGTCTGTGCGGTCCGCGAGGAGATGGAAGGGGATGGCATAGTAGTGCGTTCCTGGGCGTGCGTAGTTCGCGTGAGAGCCGCGGGCGGAGTAGCATACGGGCTATACAATCCAAGATAACCTGTCAACGGGGGTAATGTGGTGTGGGGAAGGAATAGAGATGCGTACGCGGATACCGATCTTCTCAACAGCACCATACTCGTACGCTGCACCACTCGAATGCTCACTGTAAAAAATGCTCTGCGGGACCCCATTCCTGAACCGCACAGCAGTATGCTCCCAGTCACCCACATGATTTCCAAATCGCCAGCCGGCGACCGTATTCCCCAAATTGAAGCTATAGAAGTAAAAGTAAAAAGCATCCGTGACGTTATTCTCCTTCTCCGTCCAGATAATTATCCCCGGCGCCGTGCTGGCCCCCGCGTTCGTTTCTCCACGACCGATGGGAACGGGGCGGTTGTGCTCGCCGCGGAGCCAGGGTGGTTGGGTTTCCGGATCGTCGTCGGAGGTCAGGTAAACGTGCGGGCCGAAGCGGTTGAGATGGGAGAGGGAAGTTAGGGATTGGCGGGTGTTGAGCGGGGTTAGTGGGGTGTAGTTTAGGTAGGGTATCGTGTGCTCGAGGTGCTCGCCAATGTCACCCGGGAGGAATATTTCTTGACTGTAGAGGTGGACGTAGGGTGCTATTCATCATTGTTAGGGATGGAGACCCGGATCTGGAGATTAGGGGAAGTGAAGGGAGGAGGAACCATAATCGATCACGAAATGCGGAACAAAGACTCCGGTAGGATTCTCATGACTTTTATTTCCCGTGCCCAATGCCAACCTCGTGCCCGCGACATCGCTATCCCACGCCCATCGTAGCCCGCCAAGCGAAAACCACGCTCGCAGCCACTGGCTTGTTAGCAGAAACATGAGAAGCAGACACTCAAATGGTGAATTGACCGCGCAAGAAGGATCCACAGTATTTGCAGTATTAGCCCGAGGGACCTCGGGACGTTTGCTTGAGTAAGACTCAGCTTGTGGTGGAAGCACTAGTTGTTGGGGTCGTTAGCTATTACACCGAGCATCCGAATCCCGATTCCGGAGCAGGTATCATAGGTAGGGGAGAGGTAGCGAAACCCTCTCAGCACCTCGAGGATTTCACTTCATCACCCTGCTTATGCTAGCAACCCACGAGCTTGCGTGCTCCACCCCGGAGGTAAACGACTCACTTTCTAAAAGCCGACTCTCCTAGTGAATCCAACCTCGCTCAAACGCTCTTTTTGTTTCTCGACCTCGAAAGCTTCCTTCCCTCGTTCTTGCTCCCGTCCAAACTTCGCTCTGGCTCTTCTCTCTGTCGCCGTCGTGGTTGCCACCAACCAGCCCTACACCAAAGAACCCAACCCAATCTCTTGCCGCCGCACCGAACAACAACGGTGACACCAGAGGGAGCCGCTTAATTCCGAGGTACAGTACGGTACCTTAACCCCCACTTGTTAACAGGTACCGGTAGGGTTGCTCCTTAATACATTTAGTTCGCCCCCGTACCCGTACCGTGTTCTCCGTCAGTGATGATTTTGGTTAACGAAGCGAAAGCGAAGGTATCGTAATTTAGCCCTGAGTAAAGAAGGGACTTCGTCTCTAGAAGGCCTTAAAACACCACGAAAGTCAGAGAGGAAGGGAGGGGACGCTGGTAGGTATACCGGTACTACCGGTGCGGGATTGTAATTTGTTCTCCTGGATTGACGGGGGGAGATGTGGTTTGCTTTGTACGGATGCTTGCTGCTGTATTGAGTTGGGGATGGATGGTAACTTATAGCGTGGGATCGGGGTATCATACCGTAGGTTTACGGGGGGGTGGGAACGGAGGTAAAATGGTACTGCATCGTGAGGCAAGGTCAGGCGGAGTCAATGCTGGATCAGTGTGTTTGGGAGCACGAAGAAGCACAGGACCAACAACTGCTGCTCACGCTTTGCATGGTGGGCACGAGTGTAGGAGCGGATGGGATGGTATGATGACTCGAATTCGATTCATGGCGATGCAGATACTCGTATAGCGAAAACGGAAACAATAAGTCTCGGAGCGCAAAAACAGACCTGTTTTTTTTTTCAATGGGTCGGTTGTTTCGCCTTCTCTGAATTTGAGTACGATATCCGTGCCTGTTCCGCATCTGTATACTATATCTGCTATCTACAACCGTAACAGGATATTTCTACTACAAGTCCTTTCTAAACACCTCTGTCGACCACTTTGGCTCTGTCAGTGAAGTGAGTTTAGTCGCGGGCTCGCAAGTCACCCTCCCACTTAGCGGCCCGGGCGCGGGGATTCTCACGCCGTTGACCACTTTATCCGGGGGTTTACCTATCGCAGCCGCCACCGGGTATCAGTAGAAATAACAAAAATAAGGATAAAAGCAAAAACAAAAAGGTTATTAGAAGGATTAGATCGCAGTGAAGATATACCGATGACACTCCCAGCGTTAACCCCCGCACCCTTCCCGGTAGTCCTACCCTTCCTCCTTCCCGGTGTCGCGCGGGTCGGACCAGGAGTTGGGGTCGGGGCAGGAGCATCCCAAGTAACTGCCTGCTCTGGCAAACTATCCGCTGTAGCCTTCAACGCCTCCAGCAACTTAGTAACACTCTCGGCTGTCAAGTCCTCATAATAATCATCATTAATCTGAACCATCGGACCGTTAACACAAGCCCCCAAGCACTCCACCTCGCTAAAAGTGAAAATCCCGTCCTGGGTTGTATGCCCTGGTTTCACACCCAAGAACTTCTCAACTGCCTGCATCACGCTGTCGGAACCGCACAGCATGCACGGCGTAGTGGTGCATACCTGAAGGTGGTACTTTCCTACCGGGTCGCGGTTGTACATTGTGTAGAAGGTGGCGACTTCGTAGACCCGCATGGGTGGCATTTCGAGGATGCGGGCGACTTCGTTCATTACGCTGATGGAGGCGAAGCCATGCTGGCGTTGGCCTAGGTCCAGGAGGGGCATTACGGCAGCTTTCTTGTATTGTGGGGGGTAGCGTTTGAGAATTTCGTTGATGAGTTGTTGATTTTGCGGGGTGAAGGAGAAGAGAATTGAGGGGTCGTTTTGAGGGGTGTTCCTGTGCTGAGTATCGCGAGGGCTTCGTTAGTTGGTGTCCGCTACAATGGAAGGTTGGGAAGGAGATGGCGGGGACATGCAACAGCCAGGGCGTCGCTACGACATAGAGGTGTTGTGCTGATGCTTCGGGATGGGATTGGACAACTGATTCGACGGGGAGCCGCACGCAAAAGACGGGGGAGGAATGCCATGATGAGAGATTGGGGGGGGGGGTTCGCGAGAATTCGGACGGTAGTGGGTTTGGCGGCGGAATAGAGATTTGGTTTGGCGGGGAGATGATTGGCGCTTTCCTTGAGGGGGGGTCTGTTGGCCGGGTAACAGAATTTCCTTCGGTGTCTACAAGCCCTTGAGTATGATAATTTACCGTGCCGGTATGATACGTGTATTTGCCCCCGAATTATGTTAAGCAGCATAAGAGCCCGTTTTATCGCGTGTCCATGGTGCCACTTGATCCGAGCGCGGGGGCATATTGGGGCCTAAGGATGGGCTGCCGGGAGTGTTGCTCAGGTGGAGTATCGCAGTGATTAGGAATTGAACGGGACAAGCCTGTACAATACCCGTACTGTACCATACAACGAAAAACCAAGCTTCCTCTCCTCTATTTTCTGGACCCCTATTTTCGCCTTCCTATTTAGGCAGGTGGAGATGGGGGTAAACACCACCACACCCTCACGATCCTCCTCCCTCGCCCAACTTTGGGGCTTCATAGGCTTGGGGTAAGCGAGAAAATTTTATTGGTTGGGTTTAAAAGAAACACATGTCCCTCCTAGTATCTGGCCCTTGGTGCCTCTGCTCGGTGTTGGACTTTAAACATGCCTCCTCCCCGCCATTGTGGTGGCCCCTTGCTTAACCACTCAGGCACAAAATCTCTCGTCCCTCTGAGCCTACTTTGACACAGTCGGACTTTCGACATATTAATGGCTAGCATATCTGGCAATGTGTGGTTGGTATAGCACTGTTTTAGGCTACACTCCTGCTTGACCTGTCCATGACGAACCTCTCTACGGGGCCTGGTATCGCCGAGCTGGTGTCCCCACTGTGAACTCGATTGAAAATTTTGGTTGCCCGTTAACCAGCATGCTCTTCAGGGGACTATGGGTATTGTGAAAACTGGTATATTGTTATTTTTCAGGGAGGTTTCTTTTGTTGGAGTTTGGTTTCTTTTGTTTAAATGATGTACTATGGGTGGGGTTTTCTTGCTTGCTTCCTGCCTATGTGGGTTGGGTTATCTACTTGTTGGTGCTCTTCTTTATGTGGGATATGTGGTTGGTGGTTGGTCCCGGACCAGAGGGACTTGGGGCAGCTTGTTTTTCCCTTGGCCAGGGCTAGGAGGTTTTTGACCAATGTACCTAAGAGTTAAATCGGGGGCAATGGGTGGTCTGTCTTAGCTAGCTTTGTCTTGGCAGGGTGGTTGGGGTGGAGCCTGGGGTCCTTATAGTGGAGGTTTGCACCTTAAGCAAATAAATTCTAGGAATTAACAAAAAAAAACCCCCCCATACAACGAAAAGCTTTACCAAAGTCGCGATTACTAGTGCGGTAGCATTGCCCTAACTCTATGAATTTGCGGCATCCATCTCTAACTTATCCCAACTCCTATTATCATAACCAGTAGGGAGAGTTCG
Source organism: Tuber magnatum (assembly GCA_003182015.1). Taxonomy (NCBI): domain Eukaryota; kingdom Fungi; phylum Ascomycota; class Pezizomycetes; order Pezizales; family Tuberaceae; genus Tuber; species Tuber magnatum. The sequence goes on from PYWC01000041.1 coordinate 804,726, forward strand.
CCATCAAGAATTCGGGATTGCTGTGACAGCCTTGTTTACTGTGACAGTATTATATCGTACGTGTCGATCCGTCAGCTCCTGTGAGCTTACCGTATTTCGCTGTTTGGTATCGCAAATGTACGAGTACTTGTACAGTACCCATCGGACAACGCCCATTCCGTTGCAAGTTCTGATGACAAATCCGGAATCCCCCCAATGGCGTCCGCCAGGATGCGGCTCCGCGCCTCTTCCGAAACCTTAATTTGGCTTGTTAGATTTGACCTCGGGGTAGCGGTTGGGTTCTTGCCATTGCTGGTACTGTACCCGTGTCGAGCACCCGATACTGTATCTATGATACTGTACCCGGTACTGGAGTGCGAAACCTTAGGCATCAGTGCCCTATCTGGGTGGTGCAGAACTTGGGGTGCGGCCGTTGGTGGGTGATCCCGAGCGCGTATGGGCCACGATACATCTCCGGGACCAACTCTGCTTCCATTCTCACCACATAAATGCTCGCCCTTTGCGCTTCAATTGTCGGTCCGGATGAAGGTAAAAATGGGGAAGCGGAAGTATGCGGATGAGGTCACAGACGTGGCAGAGGTGGAGGGGGAAATGGATGAGGAGGGGGAGGATGAAGATTTACTCGTAAACGAGGAAGATCAGCCGCAAAAGCCCCCTCCATCCTTTGATGGCCTTTTATCGAGATTCGCCTTCTCGGGTTCGCGCTCTAGTAAAGCTCCGGCAATTACCCTCGCAGTCGCCTCTCGACCAACACCGCCCGGAAATCCGCCCCCCGCGTCTCGAGACCCCACCGAGCTGTCACCGCCGCCGACCGAGCCCAAAAAGAAACGCACAAAGCACGCCGGCTATGCACCCCCAAGCGCATACGCTCATCTATCCCCCCTCCCCGACACCCTGGAGGAGAACCTTATCTGCGTCTTCATCGGTATTAACCCGGGCTTGACAACTGCGCGCATTGGTCACTCGTTCGCGAACCCCACGAATCTCTTCTGGCCTCTGCTGCATTCCTCGGGATGCACCCCTGACCGTCGCCTCCTCCCACAAATGGACGGGAGATTGCCGGAGCTGTACTCCCTCGGCCAGACCAACATTGTCAAGCGGCCGACTAAAGATGCGGCGGAGCTATCTAAAGAGGAGATGCTGGCTGGCGTCGCGGTGCTAGAGGAGAAAATGCGGAGGTATAAGCCTGAGGCGGTGTGTTTCGTCGGGAAGGTGGTCTGGGAGGCGGTTTTCAAGGCTCACAACGGGAGGGGGATTAGGAAGGGGGAGTTTGACTGGGGGTGGCAGGAGGGGATTAGGTTCGGGAAGAAGGTGGAGGAGGGAGAGGGGGAAGGGAGGTGGGGAGGTTGTAGGGTCTTTGTAGTACCGAGTACGAGTGGGCTGGTAGCGGCTTATGGACCGGAGTTTAAGAGGGATTTGTGGAAGAGGTTGGGGGATTGGGTGCAAATCAGGAGGAGGGAGAGGGGGGAGAGTGCGCCGAAGGTTTTGGAGTTTGGGGAAAACGGTGGGGGTGAGTCGGTTGTGGAATGAACGATAGAATATATGTGCCATGTATGTATTAAAGAGTCTTTAGGAAAGGAGAACCAAATAGCGCAGCGGCAGTAGGGCGGAATAGAGATAGACTTGACTGATAGGGTAACGGTGAACTATGGACTGTGGAAAGGTATGAAAGGTATGAAAGGTATATATGGTCATAAGCTTAGTTGTCTTCTCCTTCCTTCTCTAACTAACGGTAATGACAGCTGTATATCTCAATCATCATCCAAACCTCATTACCTTTCATCTGATCATCGCACATCTCCTTTGTTCTCCCTGCATATCCTATTCCCTTGCCCGCTCCATTAATAACAAAGAGAAGACATAAATAAAGAACCTTCACCGAATATCTTCATAGCTCCCAAATGAATGAAACTTCTAACGACCTTCTTGCTACTTCCATAGCCATCCACATCAATCGATCATTCTCTTGCTGCTCTAAAAGTATGTATGTTCTCGGATTTTCAATAATCTGCTCGATGCCATATAAGAAAGTCTAGATATGGGGGGTAAGATACCGACCTTAGTCTCCCGAGTTCAGCGGAGAGCTTGGTTCCCCAAGAACCTTGCATCGTGTGTCTTGTGTATTGCTCACCACACCCGCAATGGGTGGGTATTATATAGGTGTCGATATGGGAAAATTGGCCAGACACCTTAAACCTGGTTTTGAGTTATTACCCTTAGAAGTTTGCATAGCAACCACTAGAATTTTAAGAAATTTACAAAAGCAATTTTATGGGAAAGTTTTCTAATACCAATCCAATAATGGCAGAACATAATTTTCAAGTAATATAGATAGTATTAAAATTACTTTCTTTATAAAGCTATGTTGGAAAAAAAATGTAAAAAAAATATTTGTTTAATTTTGTAAATTATGATATGATAGAAGTAAAATATAAGTGAGCTCAAGCTAGCTATTAATAAATTTGACAATACAGAATAATTTCTTTCTTCTTTTGTCCTTAGAACCATGTAGATGGCCTCAACCTCTACCAACCATCACTTAACTCATTATGATTATGAGATATATTACATCAGATACCACTTGTGACATGTTCGGGCCAGGCCCTAGTCATATAGCGGTATGATGGAAGCAGATGGCTTCTTGATCAACAAGAAGCGAGTGCTGCTAACTAAAGGAAGCTTCGAACGGGGTGTAATAGGAGATCAAAGAAGTAACTTTTCAACCAAGTATATTAAGAATACTGTCTGTTGAAGTCTGCTGTTTCTACTGCAGGAATCAGCGGTCTTTAAATACAGCATATCACTTATCTCCAGTATGAGCGATATTCCCAAACGTTGTGTGTATCAACTGATAGCACACGAAATAATACAAGTATCAAACGATACTATAAAACCAAACATAAAACAATGTGTGTATCAACCAATAGCATACGAAACAATACAAGTATCAAACGATACTGTGAAACCAAACATAAAACAATGTGTGTATCAACCGATAGCACACAAAACAATACAAGTATCAAACGATACTGTGAAACCAAACATAAAACAATGTGTGTATCAACCGATAGCACACAAAACAATACAAGTATCAAATGATACTGTGAAACCAAACATAAAACATTGTATGTATCAGCCGATAGCACACAAAACAATACAAGTATCAAATGATACTGTGAAACCAAACATAAAACAACCTAGTACCTGTACCAGTTACACCACTAACAACATTAGTTTAAAGATTCTGTTGCATTTAGGATAATTTTCATATAAATCATAAAACTTGTTTCAACAATTAATTCTCCTTGCACAAAGAATTTATAAATATATTTCAGGTGCATTGAGAAATGAGCTATTCAACCATATAATAAAAATAAAAACAGATAATTGAAGATTTTAAATTTAAGAGCCAATAAAAGATTCAATTCTCATGACAAATTTATTTTGAAACCTTCAGATCATATTCTCTAGGCTCAGGAAGTATTGTATGCATTAAGGCTAATTTGTTGCATTGGGGGAGTAGTCCAATTTTCATATATTAGTACCCATATGATGGTATACCCACAATGTGCAATGTGAAGTCTCTACCATCTTCAGTTCTTCAAAGTAATAAATATTTGCTTCTAGTATCCTGCACACACCAGCTCTTTTATACTGTAATATACTATAGGCATCTGTTTACCATATTCAAAATCCTGTCTCAAGCAGAATTAAATGTACCTGTTTTCTACTCGAGCAATATCCTCTCCAATTGTAGATATTGTAACTGTATAAGTATTAGGTTGAGGATTTTGGTTTCACAGATGTTACGGATTCTCACTACTCTGTTCATCATAACAGGTATCAACTTAGTTGGAGGCTACACTGCATTATGTCCTGAGGCTTGTTGAGTCTCCATACCCTATCTTAGTACTCTCATATAAGAATCAGTTTCTCACCAATACTAAGAGTCCCAGTTATTGTCTTAATAGTTATCTGTATTGTGAAATGTATTGGAGCATAAAGGTTATGTATTTTTATAAAGTTATAAGTAGAAAAGAACAATAGATAGTTGTGTAAAAAGCTAACCCATCTGTGAGATATGTGACCTTTATATAGGCCTCTTCTAGCAACCCTAACACTCCTGAGCCATAACTATGACTCTTGTAAGATCCTCACAAGTCAAGATCGCCTAAGTCATCCATACTACCTATCAAATCATCTGACTACTATGAGTTGCAACTGCGTCTCATGTAAAATCCCATGACCTCCTAAGCAAGGTCAGGTGCGAAATCATCATAGCATCATATTATGATCCAAATAGACCATGTGTACAAACATAAATCAACCTCGTGATCACTATCATAAGTTATGCGCAAAAGTCTAACTAATCTGCCTTACCGGTAAGTCTTGCAATCAGCCTTATGGTAAGACTAACTAAAAATCTTAATAACTTCTAACTAAAAGTTATGTAAAACCTTTTCCCTACTTCTATTACCTAACCAGTACTTCTCTATTCAGATTGTGACACCCATCTTGTTACTTTAAAGAGAGAATTTTGTTTGCATGATATACATCTTTACCCACCCCTATTCTGCAGGTATATCATTAGTCGTAGCAGTAGATTCCAAGTTCTGCATTTTGAAAGTTTACTGCTAGGTACCAAATCTTATTCTATTTTGAAGAATAGCCTATCTACTTAGCTCAGTATTGTGGTTTTCCATAGTGCGGTCTTGTGTCAATAACTTTATTGAGTTTTTATTCTCGTTCTGTCTAGTTCAATAGATGAAATATAAAGTTTTTTCGGTAAGGGATATTGATTGTCTGAGAAAGGTCTGAGGAGTATGATATGGAATATGTTGTATATGGCCATCTGGGATAGTGGGTCAAGCTTATAAGCATGACCTCTAACTTTTACCAAAATCTTGAATGATTCGATCTTCTGCTAGTCCAACTTCTTTGAGGATCTTCTGGTTTGTATATTTTACAGTACCAATCATATCATGTCTTCTTCTTATAGGTTTCAATCAGGCCTTTGGTGTTGATCATAATTTCCTTTCTACTAAAGTACTGCTATAACAATTTCTACTCATAATACTTCATCAAATAGTGCCATATCATTGGGATTTTTTATCTTGCCTTTCATCAAATGACCAATGGACTCATATTTAGGCTTTTGTCTGGAGTTTGTATAAAATAGCATGTTTTTGATTCTTTCTTGCTTTTGGTTGTTATATGCGAATTCTGTTCTTAGTAAAGTTTGTGCCAATCATCCTACTGATAATTGTTATATATATAGAAATATTGTTCCAAGATACTGTTGACCCTTTTGGTCTATCAGTCCGTTTGTGGGTAGAATACTATGCTTAGCCTTTCTTGGATGCCAAACTTTTCTATTAGATCTTACTACACCTCAGAGGTGAATATGAATCCTCTATTAGTAGTTGTATCCTTTAGTAGTCTATGTAGTTGAAAGATTTCTTCCAGGAATATTAAGACAAACTGCCCAGCCATCAGGTTTTTTCAGCAGCGGATAAGATGGCTCATTTTGGTCAGAATATCTATTATCATAAGAATGGTGTCATAACTGGCTGATTCCAGTAGATTAGTGATGCAATCTATCAATATTTGTTTCTTTAATGTGTTCGAACCAGGGTCCTATTCATATGACTGTACAATAGAAGCAGATTACATCTTAATCAACAAGAAGCAAGCACTGCTAACTAAAGGAGTCTTTGATAGAGTATAATAGCGAATCAAAGAAGTAACCATTCAACCAAGTATATTAGAAATACAGTCAGTCAAAGTCTACAGTTTCTATTATAGAAATCAGTGGTCTTTAAATACAACTTATTACTTAAATCCAATATGAGGGATATTTTAAAACCTTGTATGTATCAAGCGATACCACACAAAACAATACAAGTATCAAGTAATACTGTGAAACCAAATATAAAACATTGTGTGTATCAAGTAATACTACATAAAACAATACAAGTATCAAGCAATACTTTGAAACTAAATATAAAACATTGTATATATCAAGTAATACCATATAAAACAATACAAGTATCAAGTAATACTGTAAAACTAAACTTAAAACATAAAACATAACCTAGTACCTGTACTGGTTATAGTTTCCATAGTTTGTCAAGGGCTTCAGTTGGTTTTAACAGCTAATAGCGCATGTAATGTATAACCTTTGTACATGCCCAAGTGTCGCAATTTTTAACATATCCTTTGATAGTTTCTTCTATACCTAGCCAGTAATAGCTGTGGTATACTAGCTTGGTAGTTTTAACCATTACTCAGTATTCTGCTACTGGTAGGTTGTGGTTTTTTTTTATCAATTCTATTTGGATTTCTTCGTGATCCAATATCTATATCCTTTCATTGATTACTGGATATAGTTTCCATCCCATTGGTATAGTCCAAGTACCATGTTCTTCCTTTCTTGTTCTCTCTTCTCCAAGGTCCACTAGACTTTCTATACCTTTTTGTTTTATATACTTAGGTCCTTTAATGTTTTGGTTATATCATCCTAAATTATAACTGTCTCTATTGTCTTAAAATACTTTTCTTTTAACAATGGAATCTGTTGCTTCTTGATGATTCTTTTATCTCTATTATCCTATAGTCAGTCTGTAACGTGTTCGGGCCAGGCCCTAGTCACGTAGCGGTACGATAGGAGCAGATAGCTTTGTGCTCAACACAAAGCGAGCGCTGCTTGCTAAAGGAGGCTTCGAACGGGGTGTAATTGGAGATCAAAGAAGTAACCGTTCAACGAAGTATATTTAAGAATACTGTCTGTCGAAGTCTGCTGTTTCCATGGCGGGAATCAGCGGTCTTTAAATACCGCATATCGCTTATCTCCAGTATGAGCAATATTGCAAAACATTGTGTGTATCAACCAATAGCACACGAAACAATACAAGTATCAAATGATACTGTGAAACTAAACATAAAACATTGTGTGTATTAACCGATAGCACACGAAACAATACAAGTATCAAACGATACTGTGAAACCAAACATAAAACATTGTGTGTATCAACCGATAGCACACGAAACAATACAAGTATCAAACGATACTGTGAAACCAAACATAAAACATTG
>PYWC01000041.1:822436-833985 GCA_003182015.1 Tuber magnatum
TTTCGTGTGCTATCGGTTGATATACACATTGTTTTGCAATATCGCTCATACTGGAGATAAGCGATATACTGTATTTAAAGACCGCTGATTCCCGCCATGGAAACAGCAGACTTCGACAGACAGTATTCTTAAATATACTTCGTTGAACGGTTACTTTTGATCTCCTATTACACCCCGTTCGAAGCCTCCTTTAGCAATCAGCGCTCGCTTCGTGTTGATCACGAAGCCATCTGCTCCTATCGTACAGCTACGTGACTAGGGCCCGGCCCGAACACATTACAAAGCCTGCAATTGCATAACATATAGTAACTCTTTCCACACTCTAGGCAGTGTCTTCCTACCATTCTCCTCTAGTATTACTATTACAATCAGTTGTGATTAGGTCTTCTTCAAGTTATATCTAGGGCTACCAAATCATCCCTCTAAATAGTGGTAAGTAATACTGATTTGAAGGTACTATCTTGCTTTAAGGTATGGGTTTGTATTCAGTTGTTGTCCTTCCTTTTTAGATGTATTTGACCATATCTAGTCATTGTTCCCTTTCAATACCCCATATCATGAAACTGGCCATAGTCAAAATTTAGTTTTTACCTTATTCTATATATCTTGCAACCAGGTATTGCATGCTTTTAGGAAGAAACCCCATAGCATAGTATTATTGTATTCTGCCTCCATAGCACAGTACTCAAGCTTGTTCCACCAGTCTATTATATTTGTCATCTTCCTTGTCACATGGTCTCTAGTTCGTTTCATGCTCCTTCTTTTATATTGATATCCCTAAACTGTTCTCTGAGTACTTCCTTGAAGGTATCTCATGCTAACTATTCTCTTTTTGCAATTCCTTCAATATAGGAGATAATCAATTTGGCTGCAGTATCATGGAGCAGTGATTTTGTATATGCAACTTTGATAAAGTTGCAATCTTCACTATAATCCTTGACGCAAAAGTATCACTCAGGCTGCAAGATAAACTCTAGCAGTTTCGCACTTTCTCTTATGATAACATTATGTTCTTTTGCTTTCAGTGTACTGTCTCTACCAGGTCTGCCAGCTTGTATTACTACTAGTACCACTATAACTTGCTCAGATGTTATCCCTACTGTTTGAGTTGGGAGAGCAGCTGCTCCTAATATTCTAGTTTCTGGTTCTTTATATAATGACCCAACATATATGAGTTACAGCAACCTGAACCTACACCTATACAGGTAACCAAGTAGTCAACTAGTAGGAACAGATGGACAAGTAACTACTTACCTCACAGGTACCCAATAGTCTGAGTCCTCCTGTGAACAGGTAAGACCTTAGGTACTTAGATACTTAGGTACTTGGATACCTAGTTACTAGACATAGGCAATATCAGTCTACTTATAGACCTTAGGTGGGTAAGTTACGCTACTAGGTAGGGTAATTGGAGAAAAAGTACAAGTGTCTAACTCCACTCAAGCAGTATGTAGGATAATAGGATAAAGTTACCCTAATATCCAGGTAGTATTCTCCTAACTTGGGAGTCTAGTTACTGTGACATAGAAGTCAGATTTGTAACCAGTACGGGTACTAGGTTATGTTTTATATTTCATTTCACAGTATCGCTTGATACTTGTATTGTTTCATATGCTATCAGTTGATAAAAAAAATGTTTTATATTTGGTTTCACAGTATCGTTTGATACTTGCATTATTTCATGTGCTATCAGTTGATACACACAATGTTTTATATTTGGTTTTACAGTATCGTTTGATACTTGTATTGTTTTGTGTGCTATCAGTTAATGCATACAATGTTTTAGAATATCACTCCTATTGGAGATAAGCAATAAGCTGTATTTAAAGACCACTGCTTTCTACAATGGAAACAGTAGACTTTGATAGATAGTATTCTAAATACACTTGGTTGAACAGTTACTTCTTTGGTTCCCTATTACACCTCTCGAAGACCCCTTTAGTAAGCAATGCTCACTTCTGATTGACCAAGAAGCTATCTACTCCTATCGTACCGCTACATGACTAGGACCTAGTCCAAACATGTTATAAGATTAGCCTGTTGAGGGCCCTGGGTTATCCTACTTCTATGCCATAAAGTCCTGCAGGAACTTTAGTAAAAATAATCTGAATATTTATAACACAAACCTACATAAAGTACAGGTGCAAAAGTACCCGTCCAGTAACACAATAGCAACTCTACGATCACTACAAATTTACTATCTATTTAACCACAACTGCTTAGAATAAACTAAAGATGTGTATTGACATACAATATAAGAGAAGCTATATATACAATTAGAAAGTAAAAAAAATTAATACTTTGTATACTATCCCCTTGCATCTAAGACAGCAGCCACTCTATTAGGTAGCAACTCCCACAACTTTTCTGGAAATTCACCTTCAATATCCTGAGCCCAAACCTGATTGAGGGATTCTGCTAGATGTTTTCTAACAGTCTTTAGACCCTCCTTGGTCTTGTGAATGTTGGGAAAGCACTGGTGTATCTTTTTCTTCATCCTCTTCTAACAGTGCTCAATTGGATTAAGGTCTGAGAAATTGAGTGGCTATTCTATAACCTGTATATTGGTTTCAGCAAACCAAGCCATATTATCTCTTATAGTATATATCTTTGCACTATCCTGCTCAAAGATAGAATCCCCAACCATATCCTCCACCTCCTACCAGATATCAACTAAGTCATCTTCCAAAACTCCAATATATACAAATCTATCCACACTCTTCTCAAAAAGAGGAATCAGAGGACCCTTGGTTCTACTCCAAATACAAGCCCCAAGCATCAGCTTCACTCCTGGCCTCTTGGTAACCCTATGAATATAGTCTTTATGCCATTTTTCTTCAGGTGTTCTAAATACCCAAATATCTTAAGGATCTTTAGACTTTTTAACTATGCATTCATTACTAAAAATAACCCCTTCAAAGTCTTCCTTTGTCTAATCCTTATACTTCATTGCCCAAGCTAACCTCTTAATAGCATGCTCATCCTTTTGGAGGGCTCTTTTCCTAGCCTTCTGTTTTTTTGTGTTGACTGATGCCAATGCTCTCTTGACTATATGAAGGAAAGTATGAGGTACAATATTATTGCACAATTGTAATAAAGTCTGGTGGCATGCCTTTTTAGACTCTCTGACTAGACGGCAACAAGTTCTGGGAGTAATAATTATTCATCTTCCAGGTTTTGGGAGAGTGTTTCTATCACCTGACTTTTGGAAGTGGTTATGAAAACTTCCAACTATACTCTTAGGATAGTGTAAGAGCTCTCCAATTTCTGGAAAAAAAAAAATTTTATTCTTCAAAGCCACAATTTGCCCTTTCGCAAGCTCTGTGAGGTAGCCTGTCTTCAGGGGAGGTATTGTGTTTGAGGGATGGTTGATCATTGAGGTGGGGTTTTTTGAGAAATCTCTCAATAACCACTAATCAGACAAATACTTTTACTCTAGTACCTTCCAGCCCCGGAATCTGACTTTCCTGAAGATGCAATTGGTTGAGCTACCCTACTTCGAAAAAGCTACATTCCAGAGGTATTATTTCTATTATATCACTCCAGTCTTGCCTTTAGTCTAGAATGTGATAGGCAAATGGTTCTGTAGTTGTTTCCAAACTAGTCAAAGGAAACTTATATAGATATACTCACAATACTGTATATACTCTGACCATTTACCCAACTCTAAGCGGTTCACAGAATATAGATAGGGATATAGGTAGGAAGGCGAAGTATCTTCTTCTGGTTGTCCAAAGTAAAACAAACTAGAATTGATAGAAATAGTGGAAGCTAACCATGGGGGTCACTGGGGTAGTCCTAGGTAGTAGTGGGAATAACCAGAAGAGTTCAACATCTCTCAAGCCTAAACATGCTTCTATGTCATAGCCTCTATAAGGGAAGTTTGAAGACACTCAAAGTGTAATTCTTATCACCAGTAAGGTGGTTTCAGGTATAGTAGTCATGGGTAGTGGCCATTGGATTTCCATACCAGATTCCCCACCATGGGAGTCTCCATAGGCCTTTGGCTTAATAGAAGTAAATAGAATACATAGACTAAAAAAGGCAATAGGGACTTATATAGATACAATGCATACATGAAGGTGTTCGTAAATTAGTAGACTCCCCTAGGTGTCTTGATATTTAGCCACTAGCAAGACACCAATATGAAGAAGTTTCCACCCTGGTGGCCGTAATTGACATACACTACAGAAACTGAAACTGTAAAAGGAGGTTACTGACTAGAGAGTCCTGATATATACATACCTATAGAAATGCAGGAGAAGTGTTGTACAACTCTTAGTAGAGAAGGTTGTACTCAAAGAGTTTGAGTAAACTGATGGAGGAATTTCTAGTATAAATTCTAACTACTTAAATCCATGTGAGAACTCTCCTACTCCAACGCAATCAATATCCTCTCAAGACCTTAATTGAGTGAAGTGTTTGGCTTAACAATATTAAGTTTTACTATTTACTTTACTCTTACATTTGTATATAAACTTTTAACTATAAGTTTGAAGTTGTTTAGTATAGTTGCAACCTTGGAGTCCCTCTTCCTAGAGGTGCCTCTATTACACTTTGTCTGATAGCAAGGTTATCTCTTGGTATTGTCCTTTTAGCTTGACAGGCCTTGTAGGTTGGCTTTCTTCTTACAAGGATCTGATTCCGCCGAGTACTTCTGCTAGTTCTGGGAGCTCAAGGTATTTATCAATCTAAACCTTGTTATAGCTATCTATTTTGTTTTTGGGTTAGGGACCTCTTGCTCTCCACTATTATTTTGTATTATTGAGAGTGTTTGAATTAATACTATTAACTGTAATACTTCCTACCTATAAATGTTCACTAATATAGATGCTGGTACTTAAGTCTTGTTAGTTCAAGACACCTCTTCTACTTCCCATCATCACATGGCTAAGCACTCGTAGCTCCTATCTGATGACTCACTCACTAGAGTATATATGCAATGTTACCATATAGGTATAGAATAAAGTAGTAAAGGAGTAAAGTATGGGTGCAAAAGTACTCCTCTAATAACGCAATAGCAACCCTATGATTACTACAAATTTACTAACTGTTCAACCACAACTGCTTAGAATAAACTAAAAATATGCATTGATATACAATAAATATAAGGAAAGCTATATATGCAACTAGAAAGCAAAAAAAATCAATACTTTGTATACCATCCTCTTGCATCTAAGACAGCAGCCACTCTATTAGGCAGAGACTCTTACAACCTTTCTAGAAATTCACTTTCAATATCCTGAGCCCAAACCTGATTGAGGGATTTTGCTAGATGTTTTCTAACAGTCTCTCAACCTCTCTTGGTCTTGTGAATATTGGAAAAGCGCTGGTGTAGCTTTTCCTTCACCCTCTTCCAATAGTGCTCAATTGGATTGAGGTCTAAGGAATTGGCTGACCATTCCATAACCTGTATATTGTTTTCAGCAAACCAAGCCATAGCATCTCTTGCAGTATGTATCTTTACACCATCCTGCGGAAATATAGGATCCCCAACTGTATTCTCCACATCCTGTCAGACATCAACCAAGACATCCTTTAAATCTCTAATATAGATAAATCTATCCACACTCTTCTTAAAAATAGAAATTAGAGGACCCTTGTTTCTACTCCAAATACAAGCTCAAACTATTAGCTTTACCCCTGGTCCCTTGGTAACCCCATGAATACAGTCTTTGTACAACTTTCCTTCAGGTATTCTGAATGCCCAAATACCCTTAGGGTCTTTGAACTTTTCCACTATGCATTTATCACTAAAAATAACCACTTCAAAGTCTTTCTTTGTCCAATTCTTATACTTCATTGCCCAAGCCAACCTCTTAACAGCATGCTCATCCTTCAGAAAAGCTCTTTTCCTAGCACTCCATTTCTTTATGTTGACTGATACCAAAGCTCTCTTGACTGTATAAAAGAAAGTATGGGATACAATATTATTGCGCAATTCTGGTAAAGTCTGGCGGCATGCCTTCTTAGACTCTCTAACTAGTTGGCAACAAGTTCTGGTAGTAATAATTCTTAGTCTTCCAGGTTTTGGGAGAGTGTTTGCATCACCTCTCTTTTGGAAATGGTTATAGAAACTTTGAACTATACTCTTAAGATGGTGTAAGAGCTCTCCAATTTTGGAAAAAGAGATTTTTTTTTTTTCTCAGAGCAACAATTTGCCTTTCTCAAACTTGGTAAGATAGCCTGTCTTCAGGGGAGACATTGTGGCTGAGGAGTGATTGATCATTGAGATGGGATTTTTTGAGATATTACTCAGTAACCAGTGATCAGATGAATACTTTTGCCCTAGTACTTTAGGTAAGAAGACACAAAGATAATAGAATGAAGTGCTCATGCTCCTGGGTCCTAGTGACCTCTTTTATACTTGCTCCTCATACCAACTCTAACGCTGTGACTCATAACTATATGTCAACTCTAATACTTCTAACATGATCATGTGTACAAGTTGTGTTATATCGATAAAACCCATGACTCACAACCTGAGTCATATTCAAAAGTTATAATATCATATAACTCACAACTATGAGTCACTCAAGAGTACAAACCATTCACAATATAATAATAATGCACAACTGTAAGTCATGTAATATCCTATGACTCATATGTGCATCATAGTGTAAAACTTCCCAACAACTCCTTAATTTCTACCAATGTGCTAGAGCCTTGCTTAGCCACTATCTGTGACAGATATGTGAAGGAATTTGGGACAGCTAGTGAGCTTTGAGTGGACAGAAATTTGAAGTTTACTGAAATTTATATAGAAAAGTAAAATATCCAGATTACCAAGATCTAGAATAATAAGTTATGACTTTATAGAAACTGAACATTGATATTAGCACTCATTTTCTACCAACAAACTCAACATAATTACCATATACCTCCCTGTTCACTAAACCTTGAAATGGTAGCATATTTTCTGCAATCTTCTCTAACTTCCCATTGTCAATATACAATGATAATAATAGTATCTCTTTAACTGATTGTTTATCATTACTAGAACTATCACTAGGTAAAGTAAGTTCTATTTAACAAAACATTTGCACAGTTGACTTTTGATTTCATATATAAAAAATCTCTTAAGCATTTCCAACAGTATTGGTAACAAGTACCTACCAATTAACTATCACAAAGCTATTAGTATAGGATAATTTCCAAAGTCCAATATTATAGGTTTCTTCATAGTTATCAAGAAGGTTGTCTACCAAATCATATAAAATTGCTTTAAAAGATTTATTGATCGAAACATTATGTGGCTTTACCAGTTCCATGCAGTCAGCTGAAATCATGAATAGAACAATATCATGTAATTATAGAGTAGCAAAAACTTTCTCTATAGAATGAATTTTAGTTACATCTAGTACAAGAAGTCATAGTTTAGAAGAAAGTACTGGTAGAAGTAAATTGTTAATCCAGTCAATAAAAAGATCTGGGTTGGCATAAGCTATTTTATTCCATCATACTACAATACTATGATGGCACCATTGAGCTTCCTCCTCATGCTTTTGTTGATAAAACTAGCTTCTCCATCTCTCATATTTGTCCTTTCCTCAAAAAATAATCATACAATGTATCAGCCTTTTGCCACTTCCAAAGACAGCTAAAATAATCATAGCCTACCTTGTATCTCAACTGCTATTCATGGCTTTAACCTGTACTAATTTACTACCCTTATCTGTATAGGTTTGGCCATTAAGATACTCCCCTAGCAAGGGAGTTTCACCAATGTTGCAGATGCTGTCTAAAAGATATCACCTGACAATACAGTTTTCATTAGCTTTTGTTTGATGAATTTTGGAGTTTCATCTGTTGAACTAAAGCCAGGAATTAATTGCATTAAGGTAGTCTGTAGGAATTTTCTGGAAAATATTTGGTGTAAATCACAGTGTAATTGAATACTGATTTAGGAAACCTAAAAACCACCCATTTGAAAACAAAAACTCTCTAGTATCACAGGTTGGATAGCATTGAATAAAGGATAAGTGAGCTTGTCATTCAAACCAGGTACAGCGGATTGCTTTTCGCTGTTTGCGGCGTTCCCGATACTTTGCATACAAATTGGCTTCGAGCTCCGGCCATTTGCATTGAACATTTCCCCCGCCCTTATTATTCCCACCACTACTACCACTACTACCACCACTGCCACTACCACCACTACCACTACCACTACCACTACCACTACCACTACCACTACCACTACCACTACCACCACCACTACTACGACTACTACCACCACTACTGCCACTGCCACTACCCCCACTCCCCCGGCCTCCTTTCCGACTTGCAATAATCTTGCTCTCATGGGCTCCCCTGTTATGAAGGGTAGTAACTGGTATCGGATAACGTTCAGAAACCTCTCGCATGAATCGCACTCATAGAATGGCAGTAGCCCCCCGGAGTATGATTAAGAAGTAAGTGAATCTCCATTTTGTTGTATTTTCGCGTTCCCGATCTTATTTTACAATAATGTTATTGAACGAGACAGTTCTTTAAGTCTTCCTATTGATTCAAGGTAAATATTACAGGCTGATTCATTCTACCTGGTATGGAATTGACTAATTCATGTCTTTGTTATATTGACTCAACAGCTATTGAGCTCGTATTTATGTGACTCCACGATCATTTTTGATAGTTGAGGTTAGAGAAAACGTAATATTACTTGGCTATGGCGTTGTCTCACAATCAGCACTAGTGTGGAAACTCAGCTACCATTCTCTTTTTACCTTAGTGCCATTTCCAGTTTACCCAGGAAATACGGTAGTTCCAGTTGCATGATCGAACACCATACCGTTGTAGCCCCCATTGCCACCTTCGACCGTTCCCACCGCCTCTAGTTTATGGACTCCCGATAACGCGCTGGACAGTACCCGAAGTCATAGCGAAAAATACGGCACAACAAAGCAAATCGGCGGGTGTGTAAAATGTTTTGGAAAACCCTAAAGCAACCGCTGAGGAATCTGATCTTTTTATTTGTTTGGTAATCAATCGATTCGGATTGTCGTTCTTGAGGGCCATTCTTGAATATTTAAGGAATGATATGAATACCATTACATATCGGTTGCCAAATTTTTGGTTACACCCTCAGGTACATTACCGCCGTATCCTGTATGATGCCTTAAACTCCTGTCATCAACCATCATACCTTCCCCAGCCGTCCTCAATACCCCTACTCACAGCCAAATTATTACTCTCAGGTTGGTGCACCACCTTATTAATCCATCAGTAGAAATGGACACTGATTGTGAAACCTACTAAACTTGGGCAACACGTGCCTCGCTTGTCCCAAAAACACCCCCCCCCCTCATCCTATAAGTAAGTGATATAGCTACCCCAGCAGTGCTCCCCCGGGCTGTGGAATATGGCCAAGGTACCATAGCCATTCCCCGAGGAACCAGGTGAGATCCGAATAAATTTCTGAGCAGAAGTTCTCTCCGTCACTTAAATCTGCTGGTTTTATCTGTCATTAAATTCATTTGACCCTTCGGCTCAGTTCGTCCAGCGTTGCTTGTCTCGTGCCCCACCGCCTGGTGTGAGAAACACTAAATCTCGAAAAAGAGGGTTAGCTTGCCCCATTCTACCAGACAATTGAAGAAGAAGAAAATAACCGCAAAACACAAAACACTAGAGCTAGCGGCACTGACTACCTGGATTGATTCAACCCAAAAACTATGATTCCTTGGGTATACCGAGACGATAGTTAAACTGCTATTGCAGGTAAGGCTCGACATGTAGAAGTTGGAATCCGATTCCCGAAGACACGCTACCTAGCAGTACCTTTGACAAACAAGGGAACAAAAATATGAAAATATTTCAGAGGGCTCATTTTGAGTTTGTCCTCTGGCAAGTGAAGCCCGGGATTGGTGACTTACGGAAGAAATAATACCTGCACGTGACCATAGGCAAATTAGAATCCTCATAAGCGAAACTCTATAGTGGATAGTTGCCTGTATCGTCACCTCACACTAAATCAGCTTAAATGTTATTAACGAATAGGAAAAAAAGCTGGTTAAATAATCCATACTTTCAGAAACGTCGGTCCCAAGCAGGTACTATAAAGCCGGTAGTATATTAACCTAGGCCCTTCCTACAGCAAGAAATTTAGTTCCAGCAGAACAAAAAATTACAAAAGACTTGAGTGACAAGCCCAGCCCTCAAGTAGATACCGTGCAGTACTGTAAAATAGCCAATTGAAATAAAAACAAAGGCAAACTCACCCACCTCTATCATACCTCCCCGAACGGGAGCCGATGCACAACCGCTCTCTACCATCGGAAAACCTGGCCTATCCTCTCTACCCCCCTCGCAACCCTCCCGCACTTCTGAAAGCCACCCAATCTCCACCTCCCAGAACTTTATTCCCCCAGTCCCAACAGCCCCCACAGGACCGGCACCAGCTGCAGTAAACACACATCCCTTAATTGTCAGATCAAGAACCCGCCAGTTTTCTCAGTTACGCTACTACATTACTTAGCCTGGTTTGGTCTACCCATATATGCAAACCGACTTTATTCTACTCGAACAGTGACAGGTATCGGAATCACAACCTTGCTTAGGTTGTTGGTCCATCCAAGGCTATTTCGGTATGGTACTCTGTTTGCAGCCGTACAATTCTTCTTGCCTCATGGCAGTTATGGTGAGAGTAGGTTGGTCCGTGACGGCTGTTGGAAAAATGATATCCGGTTCAATGCATCGTCACATGATGGGTACAGTACCCTTCTCCCATCGTGCTTTTTATTCCGCCGCTTGTCGAGAGTGTTAAAAGGCAGTCAACTCCATTAATTAGCTTTTTCTTATGTACTCGAGTACATAACATTTTGTTTTTTGGGCTTAGAATATCTGCTCTCATAACCCGTAGAGATTTCCCTTGTTTCTGATATTCGGCGGAAGCCTGAAATACATACCTTAAGTCACCAATACTGCCTTCTTCAACACCACACGTCTGTTGACCCAGTGGATTGAAAGATGCATTTTGTCCGGGAATTTTTCTCTTTTCCCCTCCCGCCACAGCATGTATATATCGGCTGTTCCCCATCGTCAGACAGGACAACGAGTCCTTTCTCCTCCTTTTTTCCATCCTTCCAGTGTCACATACGGCACGAGTTCCAGAAACACCGAACATAGTAGGTGTCAGCTCTGTGGATGGTAAGTATCGCTATGGGCATAAGTTACTGTAATACCACTACCTATTATTTCCCCTTCCGTTACCAGTAGGGATGTCCAGCACTTTTAGGCTACACCTGTACCGGGAGTGAAAGGGGGCTTCCCGATCGGATCACAGGCATTCCCTCCGTGCCCACCACCACCAACACCAAATAGAAAAGGCATCCTCCGGGAAGCCAAGTTACTGTCTAGCCTTGGGGCTAATGGTAAAGTTGTGGCTTTAGTTTGACTTACTGTAAGCTACTGCACTAGCACAACTGTTGCACCGCACAGTAGGGAGAGTTCCACCTTGGCGTTAGAGTTTTACGATACCGTAAGAGCCCGAACAATCGAACACCGCGCTAAGACGTTGGAGTAGCCCCCTCGCCGGCAAGGTCCGGCACCTTTTC
>PYWC01000041.1:834455-859014 GCA_003182015.1 Tuber magnatum
TCCTCCTCGCCCTTCTCTATTCGGGCTATTTCTCCGCTCCGCTCACTCCCCCTAGTAATCGTAGAATGAGACCAAACACGAGTGATTCCCGATGAACCCGGCCGGGCCTACGGTAAGTTACCCGTACAGTACGTCAAAAAATAAAAAGTACAGTACTCGGGTGTAAGGGTATTTGGGGTCCGGTAACACAACCACTCTCCCGCAGCGTTTTGCTCTAGAAGAGCTAAAAAGTGCCTGTGTTACCGGTCACGACTTTTTGCCGCCACCAAAGGTTTCTCACAGGATATCATTCGAATTTCCTAATCTGGGTTAGTCCACACACAAATCCGACACCTTGTAATGGAGGTGGACGCGACTTTTGTCAACCCCCTAGTACAGCCACAACCATGATCATACCAGCCTGCTTTTTCCACCTCCCCAATTTGTATCCGGTAGTATTTGATGGGAGATGCTTTCCTACCGCGCATACCCGCCCCGCACCGCACCGCACCGGCTCGGAAGCGGACGCCCACAAGTCCAGTACAGTAGATTCAAGCCCCGGCCGCACGTCATAGACCACGAGAGGGTACATCCCCCAACGGGAATGACGAAAGCCACGGATGACGAACAGGATGGTATCTCACGGGCAAAAAAAGTCAATCCGTCAAAGCAGGGCAACAAAAAAAAAAACACCTATTAAGGATTCCGCCGGTTTTCGTCGTGCACTTTGAAGATTGTATTGGTCTGGGAGCACATCCGATGGTTGCTCCTTTCCGGGGTTTACGACACAAGAGGAAGTTATCCATCGCGGCTATTTCTCGCTCCATGAAACACCCGGCCGTCTTGACGAGCATGTCTAGATCTGAAGAAAAAAATAGATGCAGCCAGGAGCTTGTGCAAACTTCCGAAACGGGAAATACCTGAAACAAATAGCAAAACAGCTTTTCATACGAGCTGCTGCATAAATCCTAAACGCTCGTCCTGAATTCCTAGCCCTCTGCAAAAGTCGCCCACAGCAGGAGAACCCCCAAACCTAGCGTCCTACCGTAGGTGCTGTTGTAAAACAAGACTTCTCCGTTCTCATCCTGGAATAGCCAAAATTTAGTGTGAATTCCTAAAGCGGTTACCACGAAACCCGGGTCAACTGTGTTAGCATTTTTTTTTTTTCTCTTCCCTTTTTTCTTTCTGCACCATTTCGGCATACATCAGTTTCGCAGAGTCCCGACGCGACGACGCAGGCGCCAGAGGCGGTACTGTACTGTACTCGGGGGTAACAATAAGTCGGGCGCACTTCCAAATCTGGCAGGGTATTTGTGTGGAAACTAGCACAAATTAGGAAACTTGAGTGATACCTCATGATCGGAGTGGGTGAGGGACAAAAGTCGGGCGCTCTCGCTAACCTCCCCCTATTGGTATTGTGTGTGCACTGTTGCCCACCTACAAGCAGGCCAAAGGACTTGTAGTATCACCAGATTGCTTTCACAACTACTTCTATTTGTAATTTTGCACCTACCTAAGTGATTGAAAGGTGTGTTGCTATTACAGAGTCCTCAAGGGGGGTGGGTGTAGAGATGATAGAGAGCAGGTAGGTGGTGGCAGTGGAAAGCTGGCAATTAACAGGAGTGAGATTACCCTACGGTAGCCAAGAATGCAAGCCAAGCCCAGCATAGGCAGCGCGCCCGACTTACCCGAGTACCCGAGTACAGTACTAGTACAGTACCTGTATGGGGAAGTTTGTAACCGCCCTTGCTCGGCCACAAGATGGCTTGCGTGCAAGTACGGTACTGAAGGCCCATCGGTGCTCTAAACTCTAAAATAGTTCTATCGCACCGGTATGTATCATAGTCGACCGCCTTTGGTCTATTAAAAGAATCGAAGTGGGGGGGGTGCGGGGGGGTTACACTTGCCCTCTACCCGTACGGCTCCTCGCAGCATACTGGATTTCTACGCGAGCGATCTACCATGACTTACCTATCCAAGAACCGTAGGCACGGTGCCGTGCCATGTCGTTCGAGTTGCCCGCCCCAGTGAGGTTACCGGTAGTATGATGTTTTTATTTTTACTTTTTTCCTCCGAGTCTTTCGGAGGGGATGGACAACTCACCTCTTCACGGCCTTTTTCGGGGCCAGCATTCCAGAGATGGGATCTTTGGAACTGCCGTACCGGGGTAGCAGTACCGTGCTATTACACAGTGCACGCTCCGATTGTTTGAGGTTCTATCCATCGGGCTTGTACTAGTAGGGTACTGTACCAGTATCGTAAACTTACCATCGAAGGGTCCTCACCACGCTGTACTGTACCCGTACTGTACCAACACCCGGGAGTCTACATCCGTGCCAAGGCGGAGCGATATTTAAGTCAGATGAGGTACGGTAGGGTGATTTACAGAGTTGGGGCGTTGAGTCGGTGCATTGCTATATTTATCGCGCTCATAAACTATTTTTTTCTTCTCTTCCATGCTTGTTCAGTACAGCCCAGTATCGTACCGGTAGGGATCGACCGGGTCGGGTAGGACAGGGTAGGATAGCGTGGGCACAAGGTGTCACCCGGTTTTCGGTTTTGCGGGGATGGGAAGCGGAGGGGAGGGAAGGGAAATTTCACGGATGATAATATACCGGTACCGCAATTGGATCATGTGCTAGGACGTTGGACTTGCCTCTCTCGGTAAGGTCCGGTGTTTTTTTTTCTTTCTTAATTATCTCGGAGGCCGTGTTTTTTGGCCCCCTTTCAGGAGGCTTTCCGAGGGAGCAAATTTCGCACTGCATAGCACATGGTCCGTTTATTCGAATTCTTACGGTATACCGTACTCGGGGCGGTTCAGTAGTACTCGAATAACGGTCGGAAAACCATTCCCGCAGATCCCGTACAAACCTCTGGAGACATGGGGTCATGTTTCCGATCCCCACGGAGACACCCGGACTCTATCGGTCTTGATGGAATTATCCGCGAGTTCTTCTTCTTTTTTTTTTCTCTCCATCGATCCCTAATTTAACAAAGTGACAAAGGGATCGGAGGATCGGAGTGGGAACGCCCCTCCCGCTAGTATCGCAGTGCGGTCCATATGTACTCGAGTACAGTACTCGAGCACTGCACCGTAGTTGTCCCTTCGTGTATTTCACCAATAGTCCGTTTCCCGGCTGAATGTTGCTGTCGTGCCCACCGACACGCCTTCAATGTCTAATCTTTGGGTGAGTGTGAAGGTGTAAGTGCTGACTGCGAGCGGGAACTCCTTCTTACTTTAGCTAGATTAAAACTTGATTGTTGGGATAGATACTGGCAGTGATAGTACGGTACAGTACTCTACTGTACAGCGCATTCCTAGGGCAGCCAAGCATTGTCAGTTAACGCATACCCGAGTGACGTGCCGGTCCACTATACAGTCTATGCTCTACACATACGCGCGCAGGAGGAAGAACCCGGGCTGTGGCTATGCAGTGAGATTTCTTACTTCTCGTGATGCTGTGCTGTACGGGGCTCGCTCTGTCGATGCTCTGGGTATCGGTACTCGCGCGGGAAAGGGGGAGGAGCAGAGGGATGCTGGGAAGGAGGAAGGATTTTCACGTGTTGGGCTGATTGGCGCAAATATTATGCTTAGACTTAGTAGAAGTGTCGTACTAAGCTGTGATTGGATAGGATCCGATAGGATAAGTCAATATTATGAAAGAATTTAAGCGTGGTCAGCAAAGGGAAGCGGTATGGAATTGACAGTCAGACGGACTATCATATCCAGTTGCTGCGCTCCGGGTGCGGCAGTGCCTACCGGTGCCATGTTAGGTTTTAGGGCTGATTAAGATAAACTTGAAGGTGTAAGTTAGCTGGGTAGGGAATTGTATGATAATATGGTATTTTTTTTCTCTTCTCTCTACGCAATTGCACATTATTTAGAGTGGTCTCAGATAGGGAGGGTACCGGTAGGAGATTTTGATCAGATGTTGCGGTGATCCAGTGTAGGGTTCGAGTTGGGTTTGCATATAATATGCATGTCTAGCATTCGGATAATATTTACTTGCAGCTCTTGCCGTACGGTTCTTAGCGCAGTGCAAGTGTGATATCGAAGGAGGAGGTATGATGCCCGTCGGCGCCGCAGGATTACCGGCACCGCGATACGTTAGCTTACTGTGTGGGTGGGTGATTGTGGAGGCATCGTCAAAGACGCCGATGATGACGAGCCGGGATGAGAGAGGATGGAAACGAGTGGAAAAGAGCGACGCTGGTGGTTTGATTGGTATGATATGATACGGTTCTAATTTTTACTCGTGCTCCGTCTAGCTCTAACTTATAAGCCTCCTCCGCGCCCGCTCGCACTTGGCGGGTGGGTGACTGCTCGGATTTTGGACGGTTGGATGGATGATTGAATGCCCCGTCAGAACCGTGGAAAATCGGGTTGGGCACCGGCGTGCGTCCCTAGATGAAACCTAAGCCCAACAGCTATTCTGAAAATCCTGAAAATCTGGGTCAGCGGAGGAGTGATGAATCGTATCATACATAATATTTTGCAATACCATTGTTGGGGTGGTGGGGCTGTCTTGATCTGCATCGTTAGTTCAACTATTGGACTGAACCACATCAGAGCAACTACGGTAGGGAAGGCCACAGAAAGAACTCATTGCATACTGGACTAAGCAACGAAATCTCCAGAACGAGGAGCGCTTTTGCCATTTTGAGCACGAGGGGTGTGCCGGGGGCGAGCACATGGGCTAGTTGTTTACGAGCAATGACGATTTTTTTCTTCACGATTGTTTCGCTTGGGAGGGTAGGCCGGTGCTCGACTTCCCCCCCAGAGGTTCGGCTCGCCGGTGGATCGGCGTGGCTGAAACGGTTGAAGGTCCTTGGCGGCGGGGGTTGCTCACGCCGTTATCGAATTATCAGTCACTCTCCTTTCTAGCTTCACACACACATAAGTTGATCGGGGCGGAGGGGGAAGGAAATCGGTCATGCCTGACGGCGGGTGATGGGTTCACGGGGCGGGGGCAGGAATATCTTTTATTGCAATTATATTACTGTGGATAACTTGAGCTGTGGTGGTATCGGAATTTCTGGGCTATGAAGCCCTTCGCTGCCCGCGAAGGGAAGGGAGAGAAGGGGAGGTGAGAGGTTGACACGCGTCATCTGGTGCAAGGATCTGTTGCAGGGAATTGGTTCATGTTTTTCGACAGGCTGGAGAAAATTTCTTCTTCCTCCTTTCGTGTTGCCTGCTTGCTTGCTTGCTTCTCACACCGACATTGGGTAAAAATAGAAAGAGGAAGGAGCGGGAGCAGGAGGAGGAGGTGGAGGAGGGGTTCAGGGGAAGGGAATGGAATGGAAGGACAGGCCGGTGCCGGTGGACTGCTCGTGGGTGGGTTCTGTTGCCACTTGCTTAGTTTAATAGAACAGCCTGGAGATATCTTCTTTTACAACTTTTTGTGCGTGTTGTTGAATGGTACAGTATTTTCAATTCTCGGGATGCATGTTTTGTACGATAACTTTTCTTTTTTTTAATCCGCTTTCTATTACACGCCGTGAAACCTTTTCAACTCTTATTCCCTTCTTCCCTTTTTCCTCCTTCTTCACCCACCCTCCTCCACTTCATCCTGCTCCGCAATCCCCGTTCGCTCAGCTGTATTCACTGAATGCACGGTAATCATCTCCCCACAATCCCTTGTTAACTTACTGAGCCTTGCTCTCTCCGGAACAGCTCAGCCTTTTGTTCCCGCTCTCCCTCCCTCCCTCCCTCCCTCTCTCTCTTTTCATTTTATTTTCCATTCTCCCATTCAAATTCGCGGACCCATAACCGCATCTTGATTCCTATTTACTGCACCTCCGAGCCCTTATTTTTTCCCCCTTCTCCCCTCCCATCTGGTTACCAAGGCCTCCACATAAGCACGCCACACACTGGGCCCCCCGAAATAAAAAGCTTCCCCTCAGCTCGTATATCGGCTAGTTCTCGGCCATAGCCCTTCACCTGTTCTCCGTCGAGAGAGGCTAGGAGCGATAAAGGAGAAAAAGAGGGACCTTCAACAGCACACACTCTTAGCAAACAAACACCGAGCATCACCACATCTTACACTTCGGAACAATGGCGTATCAGGGCCCTCCTCCAGGAGGCTTCCAACCGGAACGACATGACCTTCAAGACTACCCACCGGCAATCCAGGACGACATGACGGATCACGAACGAGTCCCGTTGACGGGCGGAATGCAAGAAGGCCCGTTCCGTGGTCCGTTTGACGAATCCGCCTCGCGAGAATCTACACCCGATGGATTCCGCCAGAGAAAGGACCTCCCTGGACCCTATTATTCTGAAATGCAGTATCCGAACCATTCTACTCCCGCCCTCTCGGTCCTGTCACCTTCAGGCGCTAGCAGGCCTGCCAGTGTGGTTTCTATGGATGATTGGAGGAGGCGGCAGGCTCCCCAGGGGCTCAGGAGATATGCTACAAGGAAGGTGAAGTTACAGCATGGCCAGGTGCTCTCTATAGATTATCCCGTGCCTTCGGCTGTGCAGAATGCAATACAGACGAAGTACAAATCTGTGGATGGTGATGCCGCGGCTAATGAGTTTACTCATATGAGATGTTTGTTTTCCCCCACCCCACTTTTTTTTTTTTTTTCCTTCTCTCCCTTCCATTACAATCGACCTTTGTTACGGAGACGATATGGTAGCTGGCTCCGAGACAGTTACTAATTTGGGTACCGCACGCAGACACTGCGGCGACATGTGACCCCGATGACTTTACTCTCAAGAACGGGTACGATCTGAGACCACGGATGTATAACCGACACACGGAGCTGCTGATTGCCATCACTTACTACAACGAAGACAAAGTGCTCACGGCTAGAACTCTTCACGGGGTGATGCAAAATGTCCGTGACATTGTTAACCTGAAAAAATCAGAGTTCTGGTGGAAGGGGGGACCGGCTTGGCAGAAAATTGTGGTTTGTTTGGTTTTCGACGGTATCGATCCCTGCGACAAAAACACCCTCGATGTATTGGCCACAGTTGGCGTGTTTCAGGATGGTGTTATGAAGAAAGATGTCGATGGCAAAGAAACTACCGCTCATATCGTAAGTTTGTTTTTGTTTATTTCCGTGGCGTTTGTTTATTTGCGAGGGGGCGGGTGTGGGTTGGCACCACATCATTTGGGTTATCCGATGGTGTGTGTGTGCGGCAATGCAAGCCTCCCGCGTTCACGCAACCGAGAACGGATCGGGTTGTCTGCTCTGCCGTGTGTGACCGGGTTTTCGCTTCTTCCAGCCAGGGACGGGCTGAGAAGGCGGGAGGGCAAAATGCACTTTTTTTTTTACGGTTTCTTAATTTTTTCTCTTTGGATTGAGTGAGAGTGACTAATTTATTTTTTCGTCGGGTAGTTTGAATATACTACTCAGCTGTCGGTGACTGCCCACCAGAATCTTGTCAGGCCTACCGACGATATGGATAGCTCTGCTTTTCCACCGGTGCAGGTAATGTTCTGTCTTAAGCAACGGAATTCTAAAAAGATCAACTCCCATCGGTGGCTCTTTAATGCCTTTGGAAGGATTCTGAATCCCGAAGTTTGCGTGCTTATTGATGCCGGTACCAAGCCTGGTCCCAAGAGTATCCTTGCGCTTTGGGAAGCCTTCTACAATGACAAGAACCTCGGCGGAGCCTGCGGCGAGATCCACGCCATGTTGGGTAAGGGGGGGCGAAACCTCGTCAACCCCCTTGTTGCGGCGCAGAATTTCGAATACAAGATTTCAAACATTCTGGATAAGCCGTTGGAGTCGGCATTTGGTTATGTTAGCGTGCTGCCCGGTGCCTTCTCGGCGTACCGGTTCCGTGCTATCATGGGCCGCCCGTTGGAGCAGTACTTTCACGGTGATCACACGCTTTCTTCCCGGTTCGGGAAGAAGGGTATTGATGGGATGAATATTTTCAAGAAGAACATGTTCTTGGCCGAGGATCGTATCCTTTGTTTCGAGCTTGTTGCTAAGGCTGGTTCAAAGTGGCATTTGACATACGTTCGGTCGTCAAGGGGGGAGACGGACGTGCCGGAAGGAGCTGCGGAGTTCATTTCTCAGCGTCGAAGATGGCTGAACGGTTCCTTCGCTGCTGGTATCTACTCGCTCATGCACTTTGGTCGTATGTACTCCAGCTCGCACAACATCATTCGCATGTTCTTTTTCCACGTCCAATTAGTCTATAACGTCTTTTCGACCATTATGAGTTGGTTCTCGATCGCCTCTTTTTGGCTCACGACGTCTGTTATCATGGACCTTGTCGGTGATCCGACCGACGAGGAAAAGGAGAGGGGAAAACACGCTTGGCCATTCGGGGATACTGTTACGCCGATCTTCAACGACATGTTGAAGTATACTTATCTCGCTTTCCTGGTTTTGCAGTTCATCCTTGCATTGGGTAATCGGCCGAAGGGATCCCGTCACAGCTATCTTTTGTCTTTTTACGTGTTCTCCATCCTTCAGTTTTACGTTCTCATGCTCGCTTTCTACCTCGTTGTCCGTGCCTTCACGAGCCAGGATTCCTGGTCGGATTTGAAGGCGGACACGCTGGGCGAGTTTATCAAGCAGTTCTTCACTTCGAACACCGGTCTTATTATTCTGGCCCTGGCTTCTACTTACGGTATTTACATTATCGCTTCGGTGATGTATCTCGACCCCTGGCACATGATCCACAGTTTCTTCCAGTACATATTGATGGCCTCGTCGTACACCAATATCCTCAACGTATATGCTTTCTGTAATTGGCATGACGTTTCCTGGGGTACCAAGGGATCCGACAAAGCTGAGGCGCTGCCCTCAGCGAAGACTAAAGTTGAGGGTAAATCGAAGGTTATAGATGAGCCGGAGAAACCACAAGCGGATATTGATTTAGCTTTCGAGGAGACTGTAAAGCGTGCTCTCGCACCCTTCACCGTCGTGGAGGAAGTTGAGAAAAAGTCCCTCGACGATTCATACAAGAGTTTCAGAACCCGATTGATCACGTTTTGGATCTTCAGTAATAGCACAGTAGTCATTCTGTTTACTTCGGAGAACTTTGACTGGTTCGGTGTTGACGTAAGCTCACCACGGATTCCTACTTGACGCAATTTAGATGCTAACATTTGTGCCAATAGTCTACCAAGCGAACTGCATGGTACTTCCGGTTTATCCTCCTTGCCACCGCTGCCTTGTCCCTCTTCAGGTTCGTTGGCTGTGTCTGGTTCTTGGGGCGTGCTTCCATCCTTTGCTGTTTTGCTAGGCGCTGAGCTTTTGTGCATCGATTCTATTTTGCGTTTCGTTGGTGCACGGGTCCGGGTTCTCTTATTCTTTTCTCCCTTGTTTTGGTTTTTCCTTCGGTACGGCAGTAATAAAGGGTTGTTTGCGGAAAATGGACCTTTTTTCTTTCTCTTTTTAGCGTTTTTCCTTTGTTTTGAAAGGCCACGGGTCGGTGTTGTTTGCATGAAGGGGATAAAACCGGCGCGGATGGGGGGTGGTGGGCTGTATATATCATGGCATATTACGAGATTTTTTATATAATTATGTGGTTCGTGCACTCCAAAACCTAAATGAGGTATTGAGAGCTTTTCGGAGGGTTATGAGTTGATAACCAACTCAGGTTATAACCTTCTAAAAACCTCTAAGTAATAGAGGTGGTGAGGGTGAACAACATAGAGTTTTTTTTAACTAGAGACTGGTGGAAGTTGGTATAATTATTTAAGGTCCCGGGTTTTTGGTATAAAAGTAAAAATGTGTTATAGCCGCAGTATGATCGCTAATATTTTAGTTTCCTTGGTTTAGTCACCAGTATTGCTGCCGGGAACTTTTGTTAGATTTTTTAACTGGTAAGTTAAATAATCTTAAATAATGATATTTCATGAATATTGATGCCCTATCCCCTAATCTTGGGATTATTCTAGTGAGCCCTTGGCAGTGGAATCTGCTAAGCCACATGACACTTTCCCTTCGGCCTCGCGCAGGTTTTGGAGTGCACAAACTATAAGTGAAGGGCAAAGGGGCTTGAGAGACATGAGTTATCACTCGACAGATCCTTGTGGGAGCAGATTACAGGAAGTGAATGGCAGCGGTAGATATTATTATATCGGGCAATTTTTCTTGTTAACTCTACTCTCCACCCAACCCTGATCCCTGTTTCGGGATAGGGGGACGATGTCTGCGACCCCGGGAGCTTAATCCGCATATAGGTACAGCAAAATCCCGAATAATTGGACCGTGTACCAGTAAGTTGCTATGCAGTTCAGGCTTCCTTTCTGTGGAAAGGGAGCAGAAAGTGCAGCTCTTCCCCCTTCTGGGACGGGAAGGGATGGATGGGGGTTTTTATGGTGTATCGGACAATTTTTAATCTTCGGATACTTGATTTTAGGAACCGGCCCTGGCGTGATCAGTTCGCAATAACGGGTGGGGAGTGCCCGCATGGCGGGGTGGTGAGGGGCTGTGGCAGGCTGACAGTTCCCGGATTGACGTTTGGGAGACTGAACAGGTGAATTTAATCCGTCTGGCAGAGTAGGGTGAGGATTCGGACAGGGGTATACGGGGAAGTAGAAAGATATGTTAATGTAACTGTTTCTTATGTATTTGTGACCATGTTTTAGGACAGTATTTGGTTTGAAGAGTAGTAGCATTCTTTGTGTCATGTCACCTCTTTCAGTGTAGTTTTGTTTTTTGTCAATTAAGTATTGGATGTGATTTATGTTATTAATAGTGGGCATTGGGTACTTGTTAATGCTTACCGTAGAAACTCGAATAATCGAACCATGTGCTATATCGTTGGAGTGGCTATCTCTGGGAAGGTCGGGTGTTTT
Organism: Tuber magnatum; assembly: GCA_003182015.1. Classification (NCBI taxonomy): domain Eukaryota; kingdom Fungi; phylum Ascomycota; class Pezizomycetes; order Pezizales; family Tuberaceae; genus Tuber; species Tuber magnatum. The sequence continues at coordinate 845,210 of PYWC01000041.1, forward strand.
TTTTTTTGTTTCTCTATGTCTCTCATGGGGACTGAAGAGCTCTTTCTTTGTAGTGCCCTACGTCCCCACTCCAAAGTAGAGAATTGTCGACTACAAAGCACACGGTTCGATTGTTCGACTTTCCACGATATAGAAGTATACTTGAAGGAAGATGTAGAATAAATCTCACTTTTAGTGGGATTCTAATTGGTATTGAGAAGGTGGCACTTGGTTTGTAAGACACGGTTCGAAGATTCTGGTTGGTATTATAGATTATTGAGTTGTTACAAGAGTATCTTTATGCAAAATATTGGAAGAAATATTGCTATAAGTTGTGTTGTAGCTGGCTTGGATATTAATCTGTTTATCTTCACTTTTTTCTATTAGCTCAAACTGTTTTAACTAGTTGGGAAAATGTACTTGTGAAAATATATGCCGCTTTCAGTATATAAGATGTGAATACAAAGTTGTGATAAGGTGGTACCAACTTATATGTAATATATTTACTTTACTGGTAGTATCATGAGTTCTCTATTTGTACTATAAATATAAGTACTAAAAGCTCTTGTAGGATATAGATATAAATACAATTAGTAGTATTTATATTTATATAATGAGTAGCATATAAGATTGAGTTGGTAGTTGAGATATATAGTCTGAGGCTAGTATTATTTTTATAACTTGATGTTTTGAATTGTATAATAATATTATAGTTTTGAGTATTTTATATGAGTTAAAATTTGTTGGTCATTTAGGTTCTTAAACCTCAACTACAATCTATTTATTTTTATATGGGTATTTAGCAAGATATAAAAAGTATATATGGTTTCTGGACTAAAGTATTTATAGGAGTGTGAGATATATGACTAAGCATATTTATGAACACTTTTGTCTAGAGACTATATATAATAACTTAAAAAATATATCCTCTATTTTTACTATACCTTTATTTAGTAAAATTTATTGTCTAATTGGAAATATATTAATACCAAGAGAAACTATTACCACTTTTCTTGTCTGCACTCTTCCTCTTCAATAGGATATAGGCTTTTTTTCTATATAAAGCTTTTTGTCGTGGATGGTGGCTTAGCGAGGTTGTGGCATGTGGTGGGAATTGGTTGAGGTGTTGGAAGGGTTTAGTTAGGCTTACCAGCAAGGCAGATTGGTTAGGCTTTTGTACCATGACTTATATTGGGGTCATAGGGTCTTGCATGACTCATGGTTATGAGTTATTGATATATTTTGATTAGTTGATATGCTTGAATTGCTCACAGTTGTCAGTTATATGATATTATGACTTTCACATATAACTCAAATATCGAGTTATAGGGTTCACACATATGATGCAGTTAGTGCATATAACTATGGTATGTGACCCAAGAGTATGAGTTATAGTGGTAGGGTTAGCATAAAGAGCGAGTATAAAAGAGATTGCTAGGACCCAGGAGGATGAGCTCTTCATGCTATTATCTTTGTATCTTCTTACCTATAACTTTACTACTTTACTATTCACCTATGTAGTAATGTTGTACATATACTATTGTGAGTGAGTCATCAGATAGGAGCCTTGAGTGCTTACCTATCTGACTTGAAAGAAGTAATAGAGTTTTATATAATGAGGACTTAGGTATCATTACCTATGTTAAGAGTGTACTGACTAGTAGAAAATATTACTCTTTTACTCTTAGGATTATCCTTCTATTATCTACTATTCAGATTATATTCTGTTGAGCTCTCCTCTCTCCTTCTAGTATCTTTGTAATATGTTCATACTAGGGTGCCGGTCATGCTTTGGATATCATAGGAGTAGATGACTTCTTGATCTATAAGGGGCAAGTACTGCTTACTAAAAGGGAGTTTGAAAGATGTAATAGATGATCAAAGAAGTAACTATTCAACTAAGTATATTAGAAATACTATCAGTTGAAGTTTGTTGTTTCTAGTATAGAAATCAGTGGTCTTTAAATATATAAATCTGGTCATGTCCTGCATGAATAAGAATTAAATATAACAAGTATTAAGCAATAATTTTGAAACATGACAAGTATCAAATAATACTGTTAAACTACAAATCCTTAAAATAGTATACATACTAGTTGCAATCTTATAATAGTGTTGGCCCTCCTCTACCTTACTTTTTCTTAGGACTTGGTTAGCATTAGCATAGTTAGTAATATCTAGTTTCTATCTAACAGACAGCTGGGAAAATAGTTTGTAGTAGGAAAATACTTTTCAACAGGCTACCAGTTATGTTTTTTATATTTCAATATACTGTAGAGGCCCTTATCTCTGCCTTTTAGATACTGTATGGTCAGACATAAACAACTCTAATAGTTGTTTGGTAACTTGGGTATACTCTTCCTCTCTCTGCTCATAGTTAGTTGGCTGGTACTCTATTGCTTCTCTCATAGCTGGCACCTTATAGCTACACATAGGCTGGCAACCTACTACTTGAAGCGTTGTTCTACCTTGCTCCTCCTTCCTACTATAGCTCAAATTATCTTCTAGCTTCTTGCTTTGTTGGTAGTATTAGTCTTCTTAGTATAGTGGACTTTTATACACTTCTGTGGCTAGTACACTACTACAATCTACTTCTTACTTTTTTGATTTACATCTAAGGTCAGAACTCTATAGTGTTACACATAGGATGAACTGGCATAGTGTAATGGGCATGTCACGTGATCACTAACAAAAGCTCATGTGTTCAATCTCAGGGTCCACTAGAGTATTTGGAGAACAAGATATTTTCTACGAATAGGACACTGACACAAAACCCTCATTTATGATACCACTGAAGGTCACCGACCGAGAGAGTTTCCCTGAATCCTCAAGAGAGGATTCATGGCTATTCTGATAAGATTGAACGAACTGATTTAGTTAGTTGATTGCAGAGATAAACGCATGCAAAGATCACTTACCTGCACAAACTGATGGATGCCAACTGGAGGGAGGTCAGCTACTCCAATAGGAGTTCCTGGCTACCTCATAGGTAGTAAGACCGAATGTCAAGTGGGTTGGTGGAGGAAAGCAGAGAAAATCCTGAAGAGAGATTGATGCCAAAGAGATAATCATTCATCCGCACCCTGAGGCATGATAAGGTAGAGCCATCAGAAGGCCTGCCACACACTAGGTTAACCCTGAGCAGCAAGAGGCTTAAACGCCATTGGCATAATAAGGAAGGAGCATGCCTTCTGCGGGTTGATGCAGAATGATGATAAATTCAAATGCATTGATAAGTCTGTCATTAGAGCTGAACACTCCATATGTAGAGAAGGAATCAGTAGCCACTTGTGATGGTGAAAGGGTTTGAGTAACTACGAGCAGAGTGGACACTATGAGGTAAGGAATGGGAACACCTTCTCTGCAGTCCATGCATATTAGAGTCAAGCAGGGTAAAGGTTTTTAGGGTCTAGGATGTTTACAGCGAGGAAAGAGAGAGAGATATGGGAAGAGGAGATAGCTTATGAACACCCGGATATGGAATATAAATATTGAGGTGCCTTCTACACTTTATACTCATTATCAGTGATAGAGAAGAGATCTTATCAATATATTTATTATACAATAGACTTTATCCATTTCCTCTTTAAGAATTTCAAACCTAAGTGAGTCTTCTGAGTATTCACTTTGTCCATATTGGGCCTTAGTCAGAACTTGCTTGTCCTTAGAGTTAGCTACCATATAACACATAGTTAGCTTCCTGATTATAGTATAGTACTGCCTTTATAATCAATGTAGGGTCAGCTATATGGTCTATAGTTTTAGCATAATGTCTATATATATTCTATATAGTTATGACCATGTATTATAAACATTATTTATTGAATAGATAGTATTGAATTTTGTTTTTTCTATTGCAGTTTAAAGAAGAGTTTTCCTATTTCTTTTTATTTGTATTTTAGTTTACTTTACTTTACTGTTTACTTGGTGAGTTTGAGATTTGTTTTTAGAGTTAGGATTTGTAGTGGGACCTATATCAGAGTCTAAAGAGGTAGCATTTTCTCAAGCCTGGGGTAGATATAGAAGTTTTATTTATGCTATAGTTTTTTTCTTTATATGATATACTTGTATCTTAAAATAATGAAACTATATGGTTCTGACTATCTATACTGTGCACCTCAGATTTTGCAGTGGGGAATGGCTTGGCACCAAAGATTATGTATATAGGTTTAACTCCTATTAAGTTCTTAGTTTTTAGAGTTTTTGTTCAGCCACAGTAATTTTTGAAAGCAATAAATGATTATAGATGTATGAAATGAACTTGAACCTTTAGGAAATAAATATAAAATGATTTATCACTTCACCTGTTTCAAAAAAGAGTAGGTTTTGAGTATTTTCTAGTTTTGTTCTAACTGTCTCCAATATAATCTCATTGATAACTGGATATTTGCAAAATAGAAATCCTATTGATAAGTCTCAGGTACTTAATGTATTCTAGTATTATTCAATACTCTAAAATTATCTCTTAACAAAACTTGTATGGCTTGAACATATCAAAAATAACTATAAATCTGTGGGGAATTGAACTAGGCTCAACTTTTTTAATTTGTAGCTAAATTCCAAAGCATCTCCCATTGCAAAATCTGAGGTGCATAGTATAGATAGCTGGAACTATAACTTAAAAAGAAGAACTTATTATAAATAATAGTTTTGGGGAATAAAAAAGCCCTACAGTATACTTGAAATTCAAAAAAGAAAAGATTTCTAAAATTTACTTCTTAGTCTTATATTAAATACAATTTTACCTTCTAGTATATTAATTTGTAGAAAAAAATATAGTTAGAACTATTATATCTATTAGATTATCAGATTCTTATTTAAAAGTAAACATATTTTTTGTTACAAAAGTTTCTGGTTATATTTTACTCTAAAACTACTTTAGTTTTTATTGTTATATTATTCTAGCTTTAACTAAATGTTTTAAAAAAGTAAGAGTAAGAGGTTTTATAATTTTATCTTATTTTATAATTTTTATATTTTCTATTGAAATTGATTATTTTAGGATATATTTAATCAATAAAACTATATATGTATTACACATATGGTATACAGGGTCCTAAGTGAGTATATAGATTTTAAAACAGTGATCTTGATACCCCTCTTCTGTCTTACTATAAGGCCCACACATTACCACTGGACTTTAGTTTAGATACATCTATTTACTAAAATATATACTAGTCAGAGGTCTACTTATAATACTATATATATTATAACCATTTTGATCATAGCCTGTTTGTGGAATGTGTATTAAGAGATCCTAAGTGAGATATAAAAAGTAGAATAGAGGAATTCTGTTATGTAACAACAGAGTTACAGGCTAAGTGAGATTGGTTACTAGAAGCAAAAGCCAAAAGTAATAGAATACTTATATGCAAAATAGAATCAAATAAGGTCATACCACTCTAAAGATGGGTACAGGTAAATACCCACCATTCTAACAAAGTAGGGGCCACTGGAAGGCCTGGTTAGTAACTGGTAATCTATAATGGAAACTGCTTATATCTTGTGTATTATAAGAAGATATGCTTGGATCTAGTTAGTTTGGGCAACAAGAAATAATAAGTATAACAGCTGTTAGCATAATCTTGAGGGAAAATCCTACTAGCTAGGGCTAATATGGAAAGATAATAAATGTAACTATGTTAATAAGTCTATCTACAGAGCTGATTACTCTAAGTATATAGAGAAAGAGACCAATAACCTATGTGACAGGATGCATGCACTTGAAACAAATGATGGGATCAAAGACTCTGATATAAGAAGTAGTATACATTCTACTCAAATAAATCAAATGTCTATAGAAACCAGTATTAGGTAGGGATAATATTTAAGGCTAAATAATATTCATACATAAGAAACAAAGAGAGTTAGATAGAATTAGTTTAGTCTGTGACTACCCAGATATAGTAGATAAATATTAAGATATCTCTTAAGCTTACAGATATTATTAGCAACAGAGAAGAGATATTATAAGTATATTTATTCTACTTCAATCAGAATCTTATTTTCTTATTTTCAAAGTAAGTTTTCCTAGACACATACTTTGTTTTCAAATAGTTTGACCTTAGTTTACCTTGCTTGTCTTTAAAGTAGATAGCTACCTAATAATATCAAGAGTTTTTATTAATTATAGTTAAATTTCTAGAAATAAATTCAGTAATACTAGTATAAGACCAATAAAATCTGTTAATATTTATATTTTATATATTATATATACAACAACTTGGGCTTCTAATATCTAAATAGTATAGACCTAATACTTGTTTTTAGTTTCTACTTAAGTGTATTATATTATTACTTGTTATATATAAAGTTCAATTCTGATTGTATACTAGTAATAGTATAAAAATATACTAGTGAAGTATTTTGTAATATTATATATAATATAGTTATTTAATTGTTATAAGCTGTTTGTAAAATATATATAAAGCTACTTTCAATTATATATTAGAAGTAGAAGAAATCAATTTGGTTAAGTTTCTATAAATTTGCTATTAAAATAAGATAGACTATTTTGGATATAAGTCTGAAGTAGTAGTAAAATACCTATACTATAAAGACTTAAATAATTAGATAGCATACTAGAAAGTCAAATTAAGATATTGTATATTGACAAAATTAACTGGATAGCAATAAATACTAATAATTTTACAATAATGATAACCCTATTAATAAATTCAACTACCTTAACATTAGCTAAAAAAAATTAGTTAAGAAATAAATAAATACATAGCTGTAGTCAGTGCTTAGTATACCATCTATTAGCTTTAATAATTGCTTTTATTCTATCTACCATAGATCTAGCAAGAGTACCAAAAACTTTTGGATTAAGAAGCTTCTAATAATAAGTAATTGCTTTCTCAATAGCTTTTCTGACTATATTCTCAAGACTCTTTATGAGATAGAGCTTAGAATAATGCTCAAAAAACTTACTCTTGATTAGAGACCAGATATACTCAATTGGATTGAGATCAGATAAATAAGATAGAATTTTTAATAGTATAATTTTATACCTTCTGAGCCATATCCTGAAGGATAAGTGAGTCTTAGCATTATCAATGATTAAGAAAATCTCTCCTCCTTCTGACAGTTTCTTAATCTCCTCTTATATGGTGACAAAGTTATATTGATTATAAATATTGACAACTGATCCTCCAGCAACTCTATTACCAGCAGAAGAAGGATTAGAAAAAACAGGAAGAAATAAACCATGCTTTTGACCATGCAAAAATCCAGTCATCATCTGACTAACCTTTCTCTCTCCTGTCTAAATAATAGACTCAATACAGGTCTAATTCTACTTCTTTTTTCAATATTTGAATATTTGTTTTCTCCTCTTTCTACTCTTTCTTTCAACTATAACTTCATTACCCCAAATTGCCTTTTACCTTTACATTTCATTAGTCTAATGCCTATAAGCCAATGTCTATTCCAATCCCTTTTGAGCAAGACCTTTCTCAAGATGTATTCTCTCTTGAGCTTGCTACTTTTTAAGATTTTTTGCTGCTAACTTGTACCTAATCATCCTCTCAGAAACATCTGGTACAGTCTTCTCAGAAATCTTTTTATTAGTAGTATTGCAGTTTTTATAGTTCAAGCTCTCCAAAACATGTACCAGACCCATCAATTTCAAATCCTTAAGGCTTTATGAGAATCAGTACAAATGAGAAAAAAAAACCTGTTTATTATCCTTCTTTATCTCTACTTTCAGAAACAGGTTTTTTTTCTCCTTTGTACTAACACTCATAAAGCCTTAAGGATTTGAAATTGATAGGTCTGGTACACATTTCGGAGAGCTTGAACTATAAGACCTTTCTCAATCATAGTATTATCTTGAGTCCTGGAAGTCTTGAAAGATCTTCTTCTACTCTCCTTCTCCTTTTTCTCTTGGTCTATTCTTACTACTATATTATGAACAGTTATAAGGGGGATATTAAGAGACCTGAAAATTTCTCAATAATATGACTTTCTTATACAATCTAGAAATTCTACCTCTTATCCACCAGCTAAGATGCTTAGGAGAGATAGGTTTTTAGGCTTAGCTGCAAAGAATAGGTACTATTATTTCTTGAAATAAAAAGGTGAAAAATTAGAGTATGCTAGTTGAGTAGTAATAATTTTTGTAGAAAAAAGTAGTTGGTGGAGTTATCTAGGAATAATGGTTATTACACTCACTGAGTATTTGGTTGGTTTTTTCAACATACAATATAAGACTATAATGAATAGAAGTTGGTATTTGAAGATTATTTTACTAGTAGTGAAAAATAATATAGGCAATTAGAAATATTTAATATTACTTAAAGTATATAGTAATCTTATTCAATTATGTAAAGAAAAAAAATACATAAATAAAGTTAAGAATAGAGAACTATATACAAAAGTAAAGATCTAAATACAAAAATCAGAATACTGTAGTAAAAGTACAGAATACTTTCTTAGTCATGTAGTTGGATTCGAATACAACCAAATCTTTTTTGAATTGGTTCAGAGAGGTTCTATACAGATATATAAAAAAAGAGAAAATTAAAGTGTAAGCTACTTATTAAAATTCTTTAGTAGATAAAAAAAAAAACAAAAACTTCTATTGATTGTACAGGGTGAGCTATAAGCTATAAGTGCACTTACTGGTATATTGTATAGAAGTCAAAATATCTTATAGTACAATCAAAGTTTGTAAACCAATATGAGAAGAGATTGTATACTATTTTAAGGTACCAACTGCTAATCTCTTATGCTAGAGAAAGAAGAAGAAAGTGAAGGAGTTTGCTGCTATAAGTACAGATTAAAGTAGAGCAACAGGAGGAGGAGGCAGAAGGTGGTAGTAGGTAGAGGTAGTGAAGAAGCTGTTTAAGAGATTTTGAGATTGAAGAGAAATATATCGACAAATTTGGTAATACTGCTTTCAATAGATTAGGAAAACTATTTCTAAAATACTACTCTACTGTTATGGATAGTAGCTTAGTGAGATTGTAGCATGTGGTGGGAATTGGTTGAGGTAGTATATGGTGGGAATTGGTAGAGGTGTTGAAAAGTTTTAGTTAGGCTTACTGGTAAGACAGATTAGCTAGGCTCTCATATCATGACTCACAGTTGTGGGTTGTTAATATGTTTTGATTAGTTGATATGTTTGAGTGACTCACAATTGTGAGTCACATGATGTTATGACTTTTGCATATGACTTGGGTAGCAAGTCATGGGTTTCACACATATGACATAGTTGACACACATGACCATTGCAGGTAGCTTGCAGCTATGAGTCATAGGACTAGGGTTCGCATGAAGAGTGGGTATAAAAAGAGGTCACTAGGACTTAGAAGGATGAGCTCTTCATGCTATCATCTTTGCATCTTCTTACCTATAACTTTAGTGCTCTACTTTTCACCTATCTGACAACATTGCTACATACTCTCATAAGCAAGTTGGAGGATTGGATGCTTGAGAGCTTAGCTATCAGACTTGGAAGAAGAAGCAGAGTCTCAGATGAATAGGACTGAGGTATCATTACTCATGTTAAGGGAGTACTGATGGGTAGAAAACTTTACTTTTATCTAGATTCTAAAGAAGTTCAAGTTCTCTAAGAGCTAGTTTCAGAGATATTGAGGACTTGAATGATATCAAATTAGTGTTAACTTTATTACTTGTAACCGGTACGGGTACTAGGTTAGGTTTTATGTTTGGTTTCACAGTATCGTTTGATACTTGTATTGTTTCGTGTGCTATCAGTTGATACTGTAACAGGGGCACACCTAGGAAGATGGATCCCAAGGTTGCGACCGCACCGAACAACTGCAAACTTATCACCAAAAGTTCACACCAATGTAAGAGTAAAGAAAACAGTAAAACTTAATATCATTAAGCCTGACCCTTCACTCAATTAAGGTCTCGAGAGAATTGATTGTTGGAGTAGGAGAGTTGTCGCATAGACTTCCAGGTAGTTTTATCATATGCCAGAAACTCCCCCAGAAGATTACTCCAACCATTCGAGCACACCCTTCTCCGCTAAGAGTGGTACGACACATCTCCTGGCACCCCCTTCGGGCATGCATGTGTCAACACACTCTAGTCGTCGTTCACCTTATGTGGTTATCGTCTCTGCGGTGCATTTCCAATATGCCCGCCGGAGTGAAAACTTCTGCGCATCGGTGTCTTGCCAGTGGCTAACTGTCAAGGCACCTCATAAACTAGACTATCGATGACACCCCTCCCATATGCGTTGATCTCTACTTGACTCCGGAAGCTACTGTGGGCGGTTTATCTATTTACTATTTATGGGTCTCGGGCTTCCGGTGTCTTCCGCAGGGCACAGTGGTCCGGGAGTGATCCAATGGGCGCTACCCATGACCACTACCTCGGATTTACCTTACCTGTGGTAGGAATCATACTTTTAGTGTCTCTGCACTTCCCTTTCAGAGCCTATAGCGTTGGGGACACTTGCGGGCTTGGTAGGTGTAAAACTCTCCCAGTCACCCCGACACCACCCGGGACTACCTTCGGGACCCCCCACGGTTAACACCCATTAGCTCTGTCAGTTTTGGTCCATTTTACTCCGAACAACTTGGAGGAGGTACTCCACCTTCCACCCTATGCAGCCTTGTATATCCTGCGAACAGCCTACGGTCGACCGGACGGCAGCGACGTATACGGTGTTGCAAGCATGTCTCCAAAGTTTCCTCTTTGCTAGACTGCACACAACTACCCAACTGTTTGCCCATGATGTCTGGGCCTCAAGGGGGGGCCGGAGGGGTATGATAGGAATAATATCTCCAATTTACAGCTTCCCCGAAGCTCCGTAGCTCGCCCAATAGCATCCCTCGGAACCCCACATTCCAGTATCATTCATGGCTTCGTGTGACAAACATTCCAGTCAATTTTCCCAAACTCTGCGAGAGACTTTGTATTGAAAGGTAGGGTAACTCAGGACTTTGGGCAGGGTAACTCAAGCCCCAGGGTAGGGTAACCTTGTCCAGCAGACCAGACAACCTTTTCCTGTTACTCTGTCGATCCGGTCCCCAGCGATAGACATTTCTGACCTGTCCCCAGTTACCCGGCCTAGCTGAGCAACTGCTCCTTCAGATGTCCCTAAGTACGTTGACACGGCTCCCGGGTGTATTCAGGTATCTAAGTCCCTGACCAGCCAATTCTGTTTATTCTTGGAGCCTGGGCCATTGGGTCGCTGTAGGTCAAGTACTTACTTGCCTGCCGGTTCCTACCAGTTCGCCTCCTGGCTACCTGTATGGGTGTAGGTTCTGTCTGCCATAGCTCATGTGTGTTGGGTCATTACATCACTCCCCTCTTCTCTACGGTCCGTCCTGGACCGTTAGCGTCACCTCTTATTTCTACGAATCGATTCCCCCAAGACACTATGGTCCCTGGGCTTGGATGGATATGTTTGGTGGAAATCCCGAATGGCCTGTAAGCCTGTCCCTTCTAGTATCTCATAGGGCTCCCATGAATTCTCCTCAGCCCCGTAGCCTTCCCATGACACCAGGTACTGGATGAAGTGGGACAGAAACTTCGCCTTCGCTCCTCCATACCATCGGCTGTCCGCGACAGCTGCGATAACGTAACTGGGCTTGTTATCTACAAGTTCCGGGGTAGGGACTTCCTTGACCCTTCCTGCTGCCGGATCCTCACAATAGGGTTTGAGCAACATGACATGGAACACTAGGTGGATGCTCCATCTGGTGGGCAGTTGGAGTTCATAGGCTCGGTTACCCACCCGACGCTTGATCACAAAAGGGCCAAACATCTGGTGGTCCAGCTTCTCTATCGGATGCTTGGTGTGGATGTTCTTTCGGTTTAACATCACGTGGTCCGCTTTCGTTGCCCGCCCAGTGGTGACATCCTCCCAGGTAACATAGTCTGGTGATAGCAACCTTTTCTGGTCATGCCATTTCCATTGTCTTTCTTGTACCCATTGAATCGGTTCTCAAATCTCTTCCCAGGTTCCTTCCCATTCCTTGTCCAAGAGCTCACCGCTATGGTGTATTCCTTGAGTGTCAGACATGACACCCGACCAGTTTGTCCTTGGGTTAAACCCATAGTTGATCTCAAATAGTAACAACGTGGTGGATTCTGATATCGAGATGTTGTACGCATAATGCGCCAGGGGTAACAGCGAAACCCAATCATCTTGTTGGTAGGAACAGTAACTACGCAGGTACTGCTCCAGTGTCTGATTAACCCACTCGGTCTGCCCATCAGTCTCAGGGTGGGATGCAGTCGAAACATTTAGTTTCACTTGCAACAAGTGCATTAGACTCATCCAGAACTTGGATGTGAATTGGCTATCTCGAGCGGAGATGATTGACTCTGGGAGTCCATGAAGGCGCCAAACTTCCTGCAGGAATATCAAGGCAAGCCCCTTGATAGGTACCTCCGTGGTCAGGGGTATGCAAGGGGCCATTTTCGAAAACCTGTCCACTATGACCCAGATCTTAGTATACCCTTCGGACTCTGGCAGCGCTACAATGAAATCCATTGACATCGCTGTCCACGGCCGCATAGGAACATCAATAGGTTCCAGCAGCCCGACCCTCTTGTGTCTGATGGATTTATTTCTTTGGCACACATTACATGTCCGCACGCAGTTGGTGATGTGCTCATCCATCTTAGGTGAATAGAAGTTAGCCCTAACCCTGCCAATGGTCTTGTAAGTCCCGAAGTGTCCCGTGATTTGGCAGTCATATTCTGCCTTCATCATTGTCTGGTTCAGATTTTGACTCTTGGGAACATACCACCTGTTCTTGTACTGGAGTAAGCCCTTTTCTCTCGTGAAATGTCGTTGGACCTCTTTGTCACCGGCAGCTGTTCCCTTCAGGATCCTTAAGTACTCCTGGTCTTCAGTTATTGCTACCCGCAGTTGATCCAAAAAGGAAGACTGGAGCTGAAATCCTTGGCACACCTGCAACACCTGTGGTTGCAGGATGTCCCATTCCTGGCTCCCAAGCCACTGTCTGGGGTGAAAAAATGACTGTGGCGGAAAATCACTCTCCCCTTTAGGGCGGTAGTCCCTACGCCGCGACAAAGGATCTGCCTTCTCCTTCAACCGTCCTTCTCGGTAAACCACCTTGAAGTTAAACGGTTGCAGGAACTCCGCCTAGTGGTGCTGCCTTCAGTTAAGGACCTTGGTACTATTGAAGTACTCTGAATTCTTATGATCCGTGTAGATCACCAACTTGTCTGTTACTGAGCGTAGCAAATGATCCCATTCCTTGAATGCCACCACGATGGCTGTCATTTCCTTGTCATGGACATCATAATTAATCTCCGCTGGGTGAAACTTCCTACTATGGTAGGCCACTGGATGCCATCTCTCATCTTCACAGAACCGGGAGAGAACGGCTTCTAATGCAAAGTCACTAGCATTGGGTTCCAGCCGGGTTGGCTGTTCAGGGTCAAAATGTACTAGGATAGGTTTGGACGTAAATGCTTCCTTCAAATAGTTGAAGGCCTGCTTACACGCAGGTGTCCATTTCTATCGGACATCCTTCTTTATCAAGTCCGTTAGCGGTTTCACTATCTTGCTGAACCCTTCTATGAACTGACAATAGAAGTTGGTAAAGCCCATAAAGCTTTCAACATCAACGATGCATGTTGGAGGTGCCCAATCCCTGATTGTCTGCACCTTCTCCGACAACACAGAGATCCCCATATCGGAGATCTTGTACCCGTGGAATTTAACCTCCTGATGGTGGAAACCAGACTTTTTCATGCTTACACATAGTCTAGCTTTCCGCAATTTGTCCATCACACGCCTCACCATCGCGACGTGCTCTTCCATAGTTTCGGAATAGATCAGGATGTCATCCATGAACACGATAACT
>PYWC01000041.1:891267-902895 GCA_003182015.1 Tuber magnatum
CATACATGAGCTATAGCAAACGGAACCTATACCCATACAGGTAGCCAGGAGGCGAACTGGTAGGAACCGGCAGGCAAGTAAGTACTTGACCTAAAGAGACCAAAAAGAAAAAAATAAAAGAATGAACAGAATTGGCTGGTCAGGGACTTAGGTACCTGGATACACCTGGGAGCGGTGTCAGCGTACTGAGGGACTTCTGACGGGGCAGTTGCTCACCTAGGCCGGGTAACTGGAGACAGGCCAGAAATGTCTATTGCCGGCGATGGGATAGACAGGGTAACAGGGAAAAGTTATCTTGGCCGCTGGACAAGGTTACTCTACCCTCGGGATCAGGTTACCCTACGCTGGGGCTTGGGTTACCCTGCCCAAAGTCCTGAGTTACCGTACCTTTCAATACTAAGTCCCTCCAGGAGTTCGGGCAAATTGACTGGAACGTTTGTCACATGAAGCCATGCATGATACTGGAATCTGGGGTTCTGGGGGATGCTATTGGGCGAGCTATGTAGTTTCGATGAAGCTGTAAATTGGAGATATTATTCCTATCATACCCCTCCGGCCCCGCCTTGAGGCCCGGACGTCATAGGCAAACGGTTGTGTAGTTGTGTGCAGCCTAGCAAAGAGGAATCTTTGGAGACATGCTTCCAACACCGTATACGTCGCTGCTGTCCGGTTGACTGTAAGCTGTTCGCGGGATATATTAGGGGGCATAGGGTGGAAGGGGGAGTACCTCCTCCAAGTTGCTCCGAGTAAAATGGACCAAAGCTGACGGAGTTAACGGGGGTCCCGAAGGTAGTCCCGGGTGGTGCCAGGGGGACTGGGAGAGTTTTACACCTACCAAGCCTGAAAGTGCTCCCAACACTATAGGCTCTGCAAGGGAAGTGCAGAGACACTAAAAGCATGATTCCTACCACAGGTAAGGTAGATCCGGGGTAGTGGTCATGGGTAGCGCCCATTGGATCACTCCCGGACTACCGTGTCCGGAGGAAGACACCGGAAGCCCGAGACCCGTAAATAGTAAAGAGATAAACTGCTCCCGGTAGCCTCCGGAGTCAAGTAGACATCAATGCATATGGGAAGGATCTCATAGATGGTCTAGTTTATGAGGTGTCTTGACTCTTAGCCACTAGCAAGACACTGATGCGCAGAAGTTTTCATTCCGGCGGGCAAAATGGAAATGCACTACAGAAATGATAACCGCATAAGGTGAACGCCGACTAGACTTTGTCGACACATGCATGCCCGAAGGGGGTGCCAGGAGATGTGTTGGACCACCCTTAGCAGAGAAGAGTGTGCTCAAATGGTTGGAGTAAACTGATAGGGGAGTTTCTGGCATAAGATAAAACTACCTGAAAGTCTATGCGAAAACTCTCCTACTCCAACAATCAATCCTCTCGAGACCTTAATTGAGTGAAGCGTCAGGCTTAACGATATTAAGTTTTACCGCTTACTTTACTCTTACATTCGTGTGAACTTTTGGCGATAAGTTTGAAGTTGTTCGGTGCCATCGCAACCTTGGGATCCATCTTCCTAGAGGTGCCCCCGTTACATGTTACTACAATTGTGAGTCATATAGAAAACCCTATAATTATAAAGTCAGTTATAGTACAAAATACATCTATTATGACTCAGAATGCTTAGTCATGTGAAACCTTCTCCACACTTTTGTCATCTAACAAGTATTTCTCTAATTGAATTTATAATATTAAAGTACTAGGACAAAAGCATTCATTCAATCGGTAGTTACTAAGTGAAACCTCAAAAAACCCCACCTTAACGATCAACCACCCCTGAACCACAATGCCTCCCCAGAAGACTGGCTACCTTACTGAGTTTCAGAAAGAGCAAATTGTTTCTCTGAGCAAAAAAAAAATCTCTTTCAGAAACTGGAAAGCTCTTATACCATTCTAAGAGTACAGTCCAAAGTTTCCATAACCGCTTTCAAAAGAGAGGTGATGCAAACACTCTCCCAAAACCTGGAAGACCAAGAATTATCACTACCAGAACTTGTTACCACCTAGTCAGAGAGTCTAAGAAGGCACACTGCCAGACTTTATCAAAATTGCACAATGATGTTGCACCTCATACTTCCCTTCATACAGGCAAGAGAGTATTAGCATTAGTCAACATAAAGAAATGGAGGGCTAGGAAAAGAGCCCTCCTAAAAGATAAGTATGCCATTAAGAGGTTGGCTTGGAGAATGTAGTATAAGGATTAGACAAAGAAAGACTTTGAAGGGGTTATTTTTAGTGATGAATGCATAGTTGAAAAGTCCAAAGATTCTAAGTGTATTTAGGTATTCAGAACACCTGAAGAAAAGTGGCACAAAGACTGTATTCATGAGATTACCAAGGGGTCAGGGGTAAAGCTGATAGTTTGGGCCTGTGTTCGGAGTAGAAACAAGGGTCCTCTGATTCCTCTTTTTGAGAAGAGTGTAGATAGATTTGTATATATTGGAGTTTTGGAGAATGGCTTAGTTGATCTCTGGCAGGAGGTGGAGGATACAGTTGGGGATCCTATCTTTTAGAAGGATGGTACAAAGATACATACTGCAAGAGATGCTATGGCTTGGTCTGCTGAAAACATTATACAGGTTATAGAATGGCTACCCATTTCCCTAGACCTCAATTCAATTGAGTACTGTTGGAAGAGGGTGAAGGAAAAGGTACACCAGTGCTTTCCCAACATTCACAAGACCAAGAGGGATCTGGAGACTATCAGAAAATATCTAGCAGAAGCCCTCAATGAGGTTTGGGCTCAGGATATTGAAGGTGAATTTCCGGAAAGGTTGTGGGAGTCTCTACCTAATAGAGTGGCTGCTGTCTTAGATGCAAGGGGATGGTATACAAAGTATTGATTTCTTTTGGTTTTTAATTGTATATATAGCTTTCCTTATATTTATTGCATGTCTATACATATTTTTAGTTTATTCTAAGCAGTTGTAGTTGAATAGGTAGTAAATTTGTAGTAATTGTAGGGTTACTATTGCATTGATAGACAAGTACTTTTGCATCTGTACTTTAGTATAAACAAGTTAAAGGAGGAAACTTATTTAATATCTATTTTAATAAAGAAAGTAATAGAGAAGATTTTACAGATATAGTGTACAGACTCCTAAGTGAGTATACAGACTGGACTGGTTGGATTATCATATGACTTAACTTCTAAGGTTACATATTCCACCATATTTCTTATTAAAGGTTATTCTGAATATTGGTAAATTTTCTACCAATATGATAGTTGACTATACTATATACTAGGAAGCAACATGGGTTATGTGACCAAGGAGAGTTCAGCTACATCCTAAGAAGGAGCTTCTATGAAGAAGTAGAAGCATAATTGAACAGGATTGGTCAACTAGACAAGAATTTATAAAGCTGCAAAGAGAACTAAATAATATTGTACTGATATAGAGATAAGAGCAAGCATATACCTACAGCTCTCATAAAGTAGAGGCTACTAGAAGGCCTACTTAATACTCAATTAGCTGAGATAAGAACTGCTCACATCTTGTGTACTATAAGAAAACATGTGTGAAACTAGTTGGCAATAAGAGATAACTATAATGATAACTAGTACAGTGATCATATGAGAAAATTTAATATACCAAAGCTGATATAGGAGGATGAAGAATTTAACTGTATTGATAAGTCTATTGATAGAGCTAATCATTCTAGTTGTATACTAGAAGAAGACCAATGAGTTGTTTAATAAAACACATAAGATCAAACAAGACAATAGGATCAAGGTTTTAATAGAAGGAGAGATGACTCCTCTACTCAGAAGAATTGAATACTGATGAAGACCAAAGTTTAGTAGAAATGAAGTATTTGGACCAAGCAATATTTGTACTTAGAGAATAAAGTGACTTAGCTAGAATTGGTTTAGCCCGTAATATTACATATATGGTGTACAGACTCCTAAACAAGTCTACAGACTTTAAAATAGCAAGCCCAACTTCTTCTTGTGGCCTTACTTGGAGGTCCATGCATTACCATAGTACTTTGTAGTAATTGCATCAACTCACTAAAGTCCTTGTTTATTAAAGGCCTCCTTATAGATTCTACATAGGAGTGAAGAAGAGGGGAGGTCCAATAAGAAAGAAGCTTGTCAAGAGGCCAAGAGCTCCACCCAAGCATGTTGAAAATCGTTATTGATTATACATGGTCAGCTATAAACTTCAAGTCTTGTTATATTGGAAAATAGTATCCATACCTGTTGGCCCAACCCAGTTCCGAAAGCTATTCTATTCAGAGGTTACCAACTGGTTCAAGATTCTGGAGACTGACCTTTGTCATTGGAGGCAGGAGCAGTAGTAGGAGAAGTATAATGATCTGACAACAAGTCAGTATAGGGTTATAGAAGGGGGAAGACAAATGAAATGGGAGCTAATAGAGGGAGAGTTGTATAATTGATTTCAAGTATAGTGGGCAAGTGGAGGAATAGTAAGAAGAGAGTGGTTTAGATGAATTGGTAAGGAGGGTTTTCAATCAATATATCCTGGGGAGTCACTTACTAACTTTCAATTATTAAGTGACTTATTTTGGGGATTTTTTCAATAGCATCGCATATTCTTATAAGTAGTTACAAACAAATGGAGTCAATTTCCGACCAATTTCATCAAGGCAATTTTTAAATGGATGTAGTTTAACAGACACAATTCACAGTTGTGGCCAGATGATGAAAAAGGATTAGGAGATATACCTAAAGATATTGGCCACTACTGTCTGGCCAATATCTGTAATATGGATCAGATACCTTTACCTTTCAAACATCTTGAAAGGCAAATATACAATAATAGTAAAGAGTGAACTATAAGTGTACAAGGAACTCAGTTGGGTTGGGATAAACATCAGGGAACAATAAAACTTATAGTATTTTTGGATAGGGTTCCTTGAGTGAAACCTCTTATTTTTTTTCTTAGCCTCAGTGTTAGCTCAAGTATTATAAAGGAGAGAAGGAAGTATGACTCCCATATCATAGTTAAGTTCAATTCAAAGGTGTATGTCAATCAAGAGAACTTGCTCAAGTGGTTGAAGGGCTAGCTTGTTCCTGTTCTTGAGAATCAGCCCACACTTCTAGTACTCAATCTCTTTAGAGTGCATAAAATCCAAGAGGTTCTAAATACCTTTCAGGGTAATGATATCATGGTTAGCCTAATTCCTGATAGTTGTACCTCCCTGGTACATCTATTAGATGTTAGTATAAACTGTCTCTTTAAAGATATATTGAAGGTAGGAAAGAACTTTATAACATGTTCGCACCAGGGTACTAGTTATATATTGGTATGATAGGAGCAGATAGCCATTTGATTAACAACAGGTGAGTGCTACTTACTAAAGGAGGTTTTGAGAGTGTGTAATAGGAATCAAAAGAGTAATCATTCAACCAAGCATATTAGAAATACTGTTAGTTGAAGTCTGCTGTTTCTATTGCGGAAATCAGTGGTCTTTAAATACAACTTATCTCTTATACTCAGTATTACCACTTTTATAAAACCTTGTATATATCAAGTGACAGTACACAAAGTAATACAAGTATCAAACAATACTGTGAAACCAAACATAAAACATAACTGAGTACCTAGACTGGTTACAAAAATACCTCCACTCTCCCAAAGTTGAAGTGCAAGAAAAAAAAAAACTAAAACTAACTGAGTTAATATATTCATAGGAGGTTCTAGAAGAGAAGTTAGCTAAGCTTGAAGTTGAAAAAGAAGCAATTCTTGCTTCAGGAGAGCAGCAAATAGGTAGTATAGTTAGAAGTCAAAGGATTCTTACTACTTGGGCTATGGGTAAAGCTTGGGAGATATTCACCTATGAGCAGATTGAGGTGATTAAAAAACTTTTCGTACACTTTGGTTAGCTTTGCCAATTAATAGTACATACAATCAGGAAATTAGTATTAAGAGGCTAGATAGTACTTACCTTCAAGAGAGCATAAACAAGTGAGAATGTGGAGAAGGTGAACTACTAGTGAGAGATTTTCATGATGATCCTGTAGAGTTGGTAGAGATTGATGATAATAAGGAAGATATATACTAGAAAGAATTATATTAGCATAATTTGAAATCCCTATTGCATCAGAACCTTGGCATGACTTATCTTATTTTCACCTCTTAGCATGATATCTAATTATTTCAGTTTTTATAGTATTATAGAACTCAGGTTACTCTGTCTAGGACCCTGAATGACTCTATCTTGCACCATGAAGTCTCTTATGGACTTCAGAGAAAATGACTAGAATGCTTGTTTTATAAAACTATATGTGGTCCTCATATATGGGATTCTTTAAGACACTATTGGTTGAGCTATACTACTCTGAACAAGCTGTGACTTGGAGGAATTATTTTTATCATATCTCTCTGGCTTTGCCATAAGTTCTGGATACCATGGGCAAATAGTTGTGTAGTTGTATGCATGCTAGTTAAAGTAAACTTTTGGAAGCACTCTCATGATACTGCATATGCCCTAGCCATCCATCCAACTATAAGCTGTTTGCAGAATATATGAGGAGGTATAAGTGAGAAGATAAAGTATCTTCTTCAAGCTGTTGTGAGTAAAATAGATCAAAACTAATAGAGATAGTAGGAGCTAACTGTAGCAGTCCCCTAGGTAGTCCTGGGTAGTACCAGGATAGTTGAGAGACTCAGCCTGGCAGGGCTAAGTTTCATACCTGTCAAGTCTAAATATACCAATATACTATAAGCTTAGTGAGAGAAGTTTGAGGACACTTAAAGCATGACTATTGTCCTAACTAAGGTAGTTTCAGTCATAGTGGTCATGGGAAGCACCTATTAGATCAGTATGTCAAATATTTCACTACAGGAGTCTCTGTAGGTCTCTTGTTAGATAAAAGTAGATAGAAAGCATACACCATAGGTGTTGACAGGAACTTGTATAGATGAAGTACATATATGAAGAGGTTTGTAAATAGTAGACTCTGCCAGGTAACTAGATAGTTTACCATTAGCAAGGCACTAATGCAAAGAATCTTTTACTCTAGTGGTGGTAATTGAGATGCACTGCAGAAACTGAACTATATAAGTAAAATACTGACTAGAGCATGCTAGCATATGCGTACCTATGGAGATATGGACAAAGTACCAAATGACTCTTAGCAGAGAAGTGTATACTTATAGAGTTAGAGTAAACTGATAGGAGAGTTTCTGGTATAAATTCTGACTATCAAATCTATGTGAGAACTGTTCTACTCTAACACAATCAACACTCTCTCAAGATCTTAATTGAGTACAGTATTTTGCTTAATAATATTATGTTTTACCATTTATATTACTCTTATATTTGTAATTGAACTTTTGACAATAAGTCTAAAGCTGTTTAGCACAGTCGCAATCTTAGAATTCATCTTCCTAGAGGTACTCCTACTATACTTTCAGACATTATTAGCAATAGAAAAGAAATGTTATCAATATTTTTATTACACTTTAACCCAGAACCCTATTCTGTCATTTAGGAAGTAAGTCTTCCTGGATACACTCTATTTTTGAATACCTTAGTTTAGTCTATCTTACTTGTTCTTACAGTCAGCTACCATCTAACAGAGAGACTGAATAAGAGTGAGAATGAGACAGAGAGAATGTTAGAAGAAGACAGAAGACTTACCAGAAGTATAATTAGTTGCTATCAGAAATGGGTAGTAGGTGAAATATAGAAGAGATTTTTTACTAAAAGAGTAATAATTGTTTAGTAAGTATTTTGTATAATATAGTTGGTCTTTTACTCTCAATTGATAGATATGAGGACTATGAGCTATCTATTAATAAATTAACCAATAAATATTTTTCAGAGAGGTTGAGAGAATGGTAAGTTGAAGGAGAGAGTTGAGGGGATTGAAAGAGTTAATACTCTTACTAGAGTTAATAGAAAGGATATTAAAGTAATTGGTAAAAAATAAGTTAAAGACTTGGAAGAGAAGATAACTTTCTATTATAAACAATTACTAAGAGGTGGTAAAATCTATATTGAGTAATATATACAAAGATCTCTTAGTAAAATATACTCTACTTTAACTGCTTGGTATACTGTCCAATTATTCAAATTTTAGTAGTAATATAGTAAGACTATATAATTAGAAAAATAAATGTCAGTCTATATTTAGTGTGTAAATAAAGTAGAGTAATCAGAAAGCCTACTTAAAAGAAGCTAGTTGTAGTTAATAACTATTATAGTAGTCTTATTAATATAATTGCTAGTAAAAGCTAATGATAGTAGTTTAACACAGATGGGTTAATAATCAGACTATATTGATAAGTCAAATATTAGAAGTAGTTATTTTATATTTAGAAGAGAAATAACTAGGATGTTTATAACTAGATAGTTTATATAGAGTGGATTTATAAATAGAAATTATAGTAAACTAGTAACTTTTAGGAAAATAGAGATTCTAATATGGAACTAATTCAGAGGTGGACAGGACAATTGTTCTTGGGGTCAGTAGTATTTATACTAATAGAAATAGTATTAGAAAAAAGACAGATTATATAAAGATATATAGTAGTAAATATAATACACATATTCTGTAACTATTCAAATATAGACTATAAATATTAAACTACTACTTAGACTTTGAATATAATTGAAAAGTAATAGTGACTATTCAATCTAGTATATTCAGAGAATACTATCAATTAATATCTACTATTGCCATTATAAAAATCAGTAGTTTTTAAATGTATGAAAATTTGCTTGTTTTCTATATAAGTTGTAAACTAGAGCCTACTAAGAATTAAATAATACTTTGACAAAATATAAAATAATTAAGGTATTAAATAATACTTCAAAAAAATATAGAACAATTAAAGTATCTAGTAATACTTTGAGTAAGATATAAAACAATTGATATATATTAAATAATACTTCAAACAAAGTATAGAAGGTTAAAGAATTAAATATTACTTTAAATAAAGTATAAAACAGTTAAATTGTTAAATGATACTTTAAATAAAAAGTAAAAAAAACAATTAAAATATTAACTAGTAAGTAACTTTTTTTATAAAGATTCAAAAGATAATAGATTGAAAAAATGTATTTTTTATATTGTACTATATTGCTATATTAAAAGTTTCCACTATTTTCTACTGTATTCTCTCTAATACTTTTTTCATGTTTAAGGATTCTGAACTCTTTTTTTGTTTTTTCCAGTAAACAAGTAGGATTTCTAATTATATTCTTCTATTAATTCAATTCTATATTTATAGCTAATAACTAAGTATAGAACTTTGACTATTAGGAAAACCCTCTTCTACAACCGAATTCAATTTTTTTGTTATAAATTGCTAAAATAGTTGCTAATACCATAATATAAAGGATAGAACTTGGTTGTTATTATATTTACTTCTGACTTTATTATAAGCTAGTTAGTTGGATAAAGAAGAAGAAAAACTTTTCTGCTTTTCAAATTATATGATTATTTTTATTTGAACTCTTGGTAATTCATTTTGTTGTTTTACAATTACTATTATTTTTATTAATCTATTTATAGAGCTTTTGTGATTTGCACAATTTATAGAAATTATCACTACAAATGTCTTGCCTGAACTTAGTAGTAGTATAGTTGCACCTTACTGTCTAGAGCGGCAAAGTTTTTACTAGATTATAGAGAACCTATTATAGCTAAGGGAAATGGTCTATGATATGATATTAGGGGATCTTAAAGTATTCTTTCAATTTGGATTCTAAATAACTAGCCAGTTCAAGTTGCCTTGACTATTATTATTATTACTAGTTACTCTGTACAAAAAAAAATATTAAATACAGATAATACGATAGTCTAATTGAAAATATTCAGTGCTTCATTATTAGGCAGAAATCTAGTTTACCCTTATTTCTATAGAAGCACAAATAAAAACAGTTGTTATTCAGCTCACAACTTACAAATTCTTTTCTTACCAACCATGAAAGTAACTTTGGACTTTGTATAAGGCTTCGTAGAAAAAGGTACATATCAACTACTTATCTCCCACTTAGCACACATTCTCTCCACAGTATTGCAACTCCCAAGAGTGCTATAAAGTTCCATAGGTTATTTGGGGATTTGATAATACATTCCAAGATTTTGGTAGATTCTCATAAGCATTGAAGCTACCTGAATGGGATAAAAAAAATGTATACTTTTGGTCTAAAAAGGACATCGGACGAAAGTATGGGTCCTAGTACTTTATATTTGTATATAAGAACTCGATCAAATAGGTGCATCGCCAGGTTCGCCAGAATTTCCCCTACATACCACCCCCGTACAGATATTCGGAACGGGAGCGAAGTTTTGTCTCGTACCCGTATGATATATCAGTCACGTGCCTCCCTTATCCCACCTCTAACCCGCGTGACTAGATACATCTATGATACCTGCCGCATCCGTGCTCGAGTGCTCGACACCCGAAATATCCGGGTATGATATCATACAAGGGAAATGTGGTATACGGTATCATAATAAGAGTGTTGCCATTGCCTCTCTCTCGGTACCGGTCCGGTAGTAAAGCAGTGTGCACTACCCTTCCTTCTTTTTTTTTTTTTTTTTTTCCCCGTCTTTCCTATCTTATTATTATTTTGTCTCAGCCGGCGGCCGGGTGTCCGGTGATTCCTTCACTCATATCCAAGATGGGAATTTCTCCGGCCATAGCGAACCCGCGCGGTTTTTTTCTGTTGGTTCGAGTACAGTACAGTACAGTACAGATACTTGCCGAAATAAAGGTCTGTCCCGGAGGTGCGAGTATATAGCCACCAGCGGCAACACAGCAATTACTCCCCTCTTGCAAACCTTGACTGTAGGGGAAGAATCGTGTCGATAGCTATACGTCGGTGGATCAAATATCCCTGGAAACTTGCAAGCAAGGCGCGGTGGTCGGGTCGTTTGTGCCATGGGTAAAAAAAAACAGGTTGGGGACAAACTTTTGATTCTGGCCAGTAGGGTACTGTACTGTACGAGTACGGGCACACTGCCACCGCCCTGGATTATCCGAGACAGCGCGGGTACGGCGCTGCACTTACCACCCCGGGAGTTAAAGTGCGGATACAGGTGCAAGTACAGTATCATACCTTGTTCTGCCGTACGATAAAGCCCAAGAAATAGACCGGTGCAGCACTGTACCAGCGTTCCAAAATTAATACGAACCCATGCCAATTCCAAGTGACGATTACGAGCCCACCATGATCAAAGATGAGTACTGCACATCACAGCCCAGCACAGTGTGATCCCATACTCAACGACGATATCATACCACTGCAGGCACAGCACCTCCCCGGCGGCAAGCTATCTAATCTCGTCCTGTACTGTACTGTGCTGTGCTATGCTGTACTGTACTATACGGCACGGTACCCCCTACACATCCACAAGGAATCAAACACGGAATACCGTACGAGTACACTCTAGTATCATCATATCATACCCACCCCTCCCCTTCTGGCAGGCACAAGCTCCCGTCAGCCTCACATATCAAACCATCCCTTCCTTCCTTCCTTCCTTCCTTCCTTCCCTCCTCCTCATCCCATCCCATCCCATCCCATCCCATCATCACCTCACTACTACCCCCTCCCCTCCCACCAAAAAAAACAAAAAAACCAAACGGAGCGGGAGGGGGAAAAAAAATGTACTCAGCGCAACCCGTCATAA
>PYWC01000041.1:903129-925353 GCA_003182015.1 Tuber magnatum
TTTTTTTTTTTTTTTTTTTGTCTGTCGCGGTTGGGTGGGGTCGGAATTATGTTTTTGCGGGGGGTGTGTGTATGTGTGTTTTATTCTATTTTTTTCCTTCTCGATTGTTGGGGAGTTTTCCATGCGCGAGTACCGGTATACCATCGTGCATGCTTTTATGACGAGTGAGGTAGTCGGCGACCACTATTACTCCGAGATTTACCAAGATCCACGGTTCGATACAGTGCAGTGCATTTGCTGACTAAGGGCACACACATGAGATTCTTGTAAATTTGGTATCGTCGTCTCCCCATTCATCCACCCATCCATGCATGCGCCGGGACCGTACCACACACGATACCGGTACTTGCGCGGTGCTGTAAAAAGTTACACCAAAAACACTATATTAGATCAGTAGACGGCCACTTTCATACCTCATACCTTATTCAGTAACTTCCGGAGTTGGTGAGTCAGGATGGTAGGTTCTGGCCGAGTTGTTGGTGTTACGGTACCACCGCGCTGTGATACTTCTGCACAGAAATGGTGGAGCGGGTAATACGGGTATCGCACTCGCTTGTGTGATGCCGGTATGACGAGCGGTGCAGTGGGGAGACTGCGCCGGAGTACTGCCTTGCGGTGTTGACGCTACGCTTCTGGTATCATGCACTGTGGACTCAGATATTTGGTTCCATTCGGTTTCGATTGGTCCGTTGCTCTCGACTCACAGTCAATGACCGCACATGGCAGAACCCCGTCCCCGCAATGAATTGGCACTTTGCCTGGCCCTGAATTGGGATTGTGGAAACAGGGAACAAGGTGTCCGAGTGATTATATGTGCAAATTTTCGGAGAGAGAAAAACATTAAATTAGAGAGGCCCAGTATTAACGTATTTGAACCCTAAAGAAAGACTAGAGAGAGAGAGAGAGAGAGAGAGCTATGTACAGTGCTATTTTATCTATACATCTATTAGTGCCTTCATCCGTTTATGCTTTTCCCACAAACCCACCCAAAATAACCAGAGCAAACAAATAACCAACCATGAAGTGAACAAAAGAAACAGTAGAGAGTAGAGAATGGGAAAGAGCGTTAGGGAGATGCAAAACTTTTGGCCTTCACCACGAGGCTGGTTTACTTCTCAACAACGATCCCAAAAAACCCCAAGTACTCCAATAGATACTCGATCAGCCCCAACCTGGCCAACTCATCCGCGATCCCCCAGGAAACTCTCCTCCCCGCCTGAACATCTTTCCGAAAGGCCTTTGCTACTTCCTCCAAATCCGGCCTCGTCGTCTTCTCCACTCCCATGGCGCTCCCAGCGCGCATCTCCTTCAAGTTATCCTCAAACACGAC
Organism: Tuber magnatum; assembly: GCA_003182015.1. NCBI lineage: Eukaryota > Fungi > Ascomycota > Pezizomycetes > Pezizales > Tuberaceae > Tuber > Tuber magnatum. The sequence goes on from PYWC01000041.1 coordinate 904,460, forward strand.
CCAAGCACTGGCCTCTGGTCTCCACTCGCGCATCCGCATGCACTCTGCCAAATGCTGCTTGTCAACCTTGCCAACGTTCCCGCACTGCGGGCAGACGGTCGGCGCATTGGTGAATATCGCATTGGATAGGTACCTTTCCAGCACCTTGTAGTAACCGCCCATACCCACTTGCGCGATAGTGGCGGAGACGGTGGGCGCAGGGACCATTTGATCTGTGGTGGTGCGTAGGTATTCCTGTTGCTTCCGGAGGAAGGCCTCGAGCTCCGCTTGTGGGACGGAAGTAGTAGCGAGGCGGCGGGTCATAGCGGCGGTGTTCTCGGAGAGCACACGCAGACGGTAGGCGCTCCATTGCGGGTATAGCACTGATAAATCGGTGTAGGGCCTCACATTTGTTAGGAAGGAGATGTCCCAGAGACCGACGGCTTTCGCCCGGTAGGAAGTTACTAGGGTTATTCGGTCTGGGGAGTTTTTGGCCATCAGCGCGAGGTGCTTGAGTGAGCCACCTTGGAGGACAGCGGCGGAGCCGGTTCCAGGTTGAGAGATCTGCGGGAAAGGGTTAGTGGTGGATAAAGTGATGGAGGAGGGGGGGGGGGGCTTACGCCAAAGAAGGTGCCATCGCCTCGCTGGATCACTGTTTCTCCGCCCACCATGTTTGTGGTGTCAGAGAGCATAACAACGCAGACGAATGGGTAGCTGTCGTAACTGTTGATTCCCCAGTTAGTAAATATGTTCAGCCCGTTCGACATCTCCCACAAACTCACTGCCAAGGCACGATCAGCCCCCCCTCCCCGCCCACTTCCTTCGCAATCTCCTCTTCACTTCTCTTCTCAACCTCAACCCTCGCCATACCACTCCCCACTTTGCCAAACTTCCTACCGGTAAGCTCCCCCGCGACCCTGCTCAACATCTCACCCCTCTCCAACCCTTCATACTTCTGCATATCAACCTGCACGTTTGCATGTCCAATCTCCATAGTCTCCATCACAATCTCCAACTCGACGCCCGCGGCGAGACTCACGGCCCTCATCACATCAGGGTGAGTCCAGATGTCCTTGAAGAATTGTGAGTGTGCAGCCGTGTTGCGCACGATGAGGTTGCGGTTGTTGAAGGGCGAGGCGGTCTTGTCGAGGTAGGCCGGGTTCAACAGGGCTTTGCGTAGTAACGGGATCGCCGCCGGGGCAAATAGCGGAAAGGGAGCAGAGCCAGCAACTGGCGAGGTGGCACAGGCTGGGCGGGGGAGGGAGAGGTCTTTGAAGGTGATTTGTGTTGGCGGGATGGCCGAGATGTTCAAGTGCTTCTGTTGGAATAGGAAGGATTGTCAGTACTTTCTTCATTTGTTTGCTAGGGAATGGGATGGGATAAAATGGGGTTGGAGGTGTTTGCACGGGAGGTGCAAACAGCGATGTCCAGCATGGGAGAAAGCATTGCGTCCAGAGGGGAAATATTTAACAAGCTTCAATTTGTACAATCTGGAAAGCCGGTTGGGAGGGGTTGGGGGTGAAGAGGAAGGAATTAGGGGGAGGAAGTAAGGAAATAAACAAGGTCAGGCTGTGGGGAAACAAATTGGGATCCAGGGCGAGCAACAACTTGGAACAAGAAGGGCAAACAACCCAATTGGTACCCAAAGCCAGGAGAAATCTTGAGAAAGTTTCATGGAAAGAAAAAAAAGAACAAAAGACAAGACAAACACAGTTAGCCCTTACCTTTGGATTAAACTTGACTTCTGGGGCCTCAGTGGCCCTACAGATCCAAGTGGAGCCATGATCGCTGAAGACGCACGGCCCTTTCATAACTGATTATATGTAACAAATAAGTTGTCTAAAGAGTGTGAGGTGATAATTGTGTTTATAGGAGCGGTGATAATTTGTTGAAGGATAGAGATAATGTTTGTTTGCTCACTTTTCAAGGTGGACAGGTAGGTAGTGTCGTTGATGTGGATAATGTTTGAATTGCCAAATATCTGTTGGGGGGGGATCACATATATGTATATGAATATATACACATATCCTGTGCCCCCCCCCCCACCGACCCATCGATACCCAAAAGGCCCTGGCCGGAAGTGATTCTAGCCTATGGCATACCATTCCACACACCATCAGCTTCCGGCACCCCCGAAACAGCAGTGGCCCTGGAAGCGGGTCCGGTGCGACTGAGCAAACAGGCTATTGGTTTCTCACCGTAACGACATCCAAACAAGCCCTAATGAGGCGGTGCCCCAACGGTGCCATAGCAGTCGTCGGAAGAAATATTCGAATGACTATGATAGATGGGAAAGGAGCCAGCACTGTACCCTGAGTATGAACCGTATCCCACTACCGCACAAAAGGTCTGCTTTAGAATGATTACTATTATTGTTGTTGTTGTTATGCCATCATCGCCATGGCAGGGTAGTCGAAGTCTCGGACGCCTGAAGGCAAATAGGCGGAATCAATTGTGAGACGGCATCGATGCTATCAGACCCTCCCCTCCGNGATCTGTGGGGGTTGATAGGTGCAACTTTGTTCAAGGTTTTGGCGTTGGGAGGATTATGTGCTGGGCTTGTGCTCTCGAGCTTCGCGGGGGACAGAGTGAACCTGTGCGATGTGATATGACGTGGTGCGGAGCTTGCGGGCTGATGATGGCTATGTTTGTGTAGTTATGGTGCCTGGTTCTACGAGTATAGGGGTTCAAGAAATGAGGTTTCTGTAGAGGAGAGGAAAGCACGAGACGTGCCGTGTATCGGCGCAGGACCAGGGTACCGGTACGGCCCAGCACGGGGACAGGAGACTCTGTATCATAGCTCCGTAGCACAGCACTAGTCCTGGCCCTGGACTATGCCTACCTACTTGTGCGATACACAGTTGTGCGATGGGGCTTCAGCGTACACGGTCTTTGACTTCGTGTTCTTCCGCTCACCTCTTTGTCGGACAGGATTGGAGACCATAAACTCTGGAAAACCCAAGTAAGAAACCCCCCCCCTCCCCGATAGGAAAATTCAAAACGTGATCACTGGTCGTCTGGCTCTATCCCGAAATATCTCACTCCATCTCACAAGCCACTAACAAGCACCCAAGATCCACGAATACCGTTACAGCACCCAGCACCATAAGGGCAACGAAGCAGCACCTCCGCCCGTTATGGAAGTCAAGCCCCTGACAGCCATGTGGGATGGATTATTATAGTTATGGGCAAAGTGCAAAATCTGAGACAGAATGAGATTGGATAAAGTCTAGAACAGAAGGAAGGTGGTCAGAGCCCTATGGAAGACAACTGCAAAGTTAAACTTAGTTTCAGGCTCTGCGGACGGTTCTCGTAAGTTCGAAAATGTGGGGTAAAAATTGCTCTACATGGTCTTCAGGTTCGCGCAGCGCACAAAAGGGTGTGACAATATGTACCCGGTGCGCCGCAATTTACGTAAGGCGCGGCCCGACATAGGGTACTATATGGTTTAATAGGCCCTATGCAACACTGCACAGCTTGTTCTATCCCAACGTTACGCGCGTTGTGCAACGGTCGGAGTGGGCGGAGGTCTCCCACCTATCATAGCATCCATCAACCTCCAGATCTTTGTGCCGTAATTTGGGACACCTTTCAGATGTTTGCACTTCCAAGATTTATATCACAATTTTGTTCAGTTGAGTGTAAGCATTATAAGGAATCTTAAACCACTCGGCCGAGTACTCTTCGGACCCCGCCGATGAAGTAGATCTTAGAAAACAAACACGTGGGGAAATATCTTTAATAACATGGCGTGGGAGAATTAAACAAGTGCTAATAATACCAATAGCCACGTTCCCGTAACTATCCACCACAGTGCCGCCGGGAAAAAAAAAACATGTTAACCGCTCAAAGCCGAGGCGAAAAAAAGTGAAATTAAAAAGAAATCCTCCTCCTCCCCTCCCCTCCCCACCCCCGATTACACAAAGTAATTACATGAAGGAAGAGATATCGCCCCGATACTCTTCAAATGTGGAGGAGGAACTGGTCGATCTGTAAACAAAAATCCAACCGTGTCCCCACCAGGGGGAGAAAAAGAAGAAAGCAAGTATCGCAGACTATAACTAAAGAAAAACTTCACATTGACTATTGTCTAGCCCCCATGCTGCCTACTGCTACCCAATCGCGACTGCCCCTATGTATACCTCTGANTGCCAATTCACTCTCGCAGAGCAGTCGAGATCAGTTAGCCGGGCTCCCATAGTGGACTTCAGCTCAAGAGTAAACACATCATTATACAAAACCGGTGGCACCCGTCCTTTTGCTTCCTCTTTAATTTTTTTTCCCTCTTCCCATCCGTACCGTAAGCTGCTGTCGTTCGTGGTGCCTTCGTTTATGCGAGATCTCCCACCCAATCGCCATCTGGCGGCTGTGCTGCGGGCACTCTATATATTCCATCCTGTGTGACACACCAAGGTTAGGTCTCGGTAGGAGATGCACGTGTGAATAGTTATTATCCTTTTTCGTCTCCCCGAACCTAGATGGAAGAGGGTCAGGTAGGCAAGGCCTGGCAGGGGGTGGCCGGAGGTTCGGAATGCCTCCTCCCTCTGGTCCCTGCACCGGCGCGTCACAGTGCTTGGGCGAGGAATGCCGGTTAAGCGGGTGGATATGTCTTCTCTTCCCAAAACGCCAACAGACATGATCGATCAAGCGGAAAGAGATTCCAGAAAGTTCGTTCATGTGTTCAAGCTCTTCTTCCCCTTTCCCTCCCCCTCGCGGCACTGAAGAATATACCGGAGTACCGGTACCCTTTGATGAGAGAGCATTTGCATTGGGGTTGTTTCGGGTTGAAGTTAGGCCGGGCGCTGACGGAGCCAAGCCGTTGCATTGGGCGCGTGTCACGGTTTTTTTTTTGGCGCGCATTGAATTAGACGCCGCGTAGCTAAGCCGCACGCTACCTGTAGAGTCTGGCCTCTTCTCGCTTGACATGAATATCCTCGCCGATATGAGAGTGCATAAATCGTCACGGCGAGCCCCTTAATGCTACGATATTAGTTTGAGCCTCTCAAAAGGCTGGGACGCGTTGCCCCGGAGACCGAGCTTCCGGTGTCGACCGAGCAAACACGCTTATAGAGTTGCCAGTGACAAAGGCCGATCAAAGGTCGTTAGTGGGTTGACACTTTTCACCAAAAATACATGACTTTAGGACTTATAACTCAGCCAAAAATAAGATGGAATTTATCAAAGTAACATTGTGTGCTTTATATAATTGCTTCGCTTATTTCAGCAAGGATTGTGTGATTTTGTCACCCTTGTGTGAGTGCTGATGGTTGAATACCGGCATTTGTTTTATGGTCTGTCGCAATCTACCTTTTCCACCGGAAACCGGTATGGTTTGAGGTATGATAATTATAATATATTTTGTCCACCCTAAATGCTTCTGCTATTTCTCTCAAAGTCTATTGATGGAGCTTGATTCTTTTCTTACCAGAACAAATCCCACATGGTCCCAAGTGATTCGCCAACTATACATATACATTCTCATCAGGGCAATCGGGGTGAGATTTCCGGGTGTAAAGTTGCTCATTTTTTGGGGTAAAATGCTAGCCTACTCGTGACCTTTGATGCCAGGCCCCGCCTTATGTTGGGGCTCTTGCCCAGTCGCCCGAGGCGTGAGCTTCACCGTATCATACTACAGCATCATTCTTGTAGGCTTTTTTTTAAAAAAAGACAGCAGCATTTCTCCCGTACAGTACCGGTATAATAGGTGGAATACCGTCCTGTCTCATGCCCCGCAATTCCAGGTTCACCGTTGTAAGCGCCCGCTCCACCGCCGGCTTGGGGTTGAAACCTCAGCCACAAGGAGAGAAGATCCACGTCCTAAGGGAACAGAAACAAAATGAGCAAAGTTTAACCCTTCCACCCCACTTGGCAGTTATAAATCATTAGGACGCATTAGCGCCAAGACAGGCACTAAACAAGCTAGGATTTCCGAATACTTTATCATAGGAATCGCAAAGTACGAGTACGGTACTGTATCATACTGGACGGCATGGTGCTTTTGAAACTTGCGTCGCTGCATTGCCCACCCAGGCTAACCCACAAACCCGGGTTTCAGTAGGCCTCCGTAAAAGACGCCCAAGGCATGGCCAATCAGCCCAAGCTGTGTGCAGTATGTCACTAGCCCTGCTCCGGATGCAGGCTTGTTGGGGCGTGAATGTGCATCGGAATTTACTCATCGTCGATAGACGAGCTTGGGTCGGAAGGGTCGTGGAGTCGAGTACGGTGCTGCGCAGTACCCCATACCGGTAAGACATCGCTACCGTTGGGGGAGAACAATGCTAGCGGCTCGCCGTAGATCCCCCTTGTGGCGCTTAAGCGTCGCTGCGCGGTATGAGATGCGCTGTACTGTGCGGTACGGTACGCTAAGCGATGGGGCTTGAACTGGATTTTGACTCCCAGGATCGCAAAGTGCAGTCCTCCCAAATGCGGCTCTTTCGATAGAGACGGGTTATTCCTCGGCAATGTATGCGGCGATAGTAGCGCCCGTCAGGATGGTGCCACATCCGCTGCTGGGGCAAAAGTTAGCGAAACATCCATCTTCGGTTCCCATCCATCCTATCTACACCGCAAAGAATTATATTCTAGGAATCCCCCATCACCCCGTCCGGGATCCAGTCGAGCAGTTTGCGACCTGTCAGGAGGTCTTCTCAGTTCCGGCGGTATCCTAAGGTGCACCGTACAGTACCTCGCCCAATCGCTCACCTTTCGCGAGTACGCTACCTCCTGCATCAATGACTGGCGGGCTCCTGAAAAGCCAATCAATCGTGCCCGCCATCGCACCATCGGAAGTGCCCGATTGCTGAAGCCCTAACCTCGGGAGGTGGAACTCTGCATACAGTCTCATATGACTAAGCTTTTCAGCTTGCTCTGCAGCGAAAAGCAAGGANCCGCGCCGTACCTGGGCTCACGGTTCGGCGGGGATGGTAATTACGCGGATATGGGGGTCGTGGCGAGGGAGTTGCTCGTGGAGGCCCCGCGGATGTGCGTTTACGGCAGCGGCTGGCCGCATGTGCAGGGCGCTACAGGTGATGACCCGCTCGTGGCCAGGCCGTTCAGGGACGTGGATGACTCGGCGTGGGTGGATGTCGTTAAGGGGTGGGTGGGAAACTGGTGGGAGTTCAAGCGACTCATGGTGGAAAACCCGAGGAGGCTTTGGGGATGGGAGGGGAGGGATTAGGCATTTCAGTGAAGGCGAAAATTTGACATTGGAATCGATTTGTACAGATGTTTGGGATATCATTGTTGATGAGTGGATCTTGTCTGAAATCTGATTTTAGTTCCTCATGTTATTCCTTGTAGAGACCCGATTGATCGGTTGGGGGACTTGGTAGGCTTTTTGGGCTGTAGGTTCGGCACTTGTATTACTGCTGCCCCACATTCCGTGATATCATACGTCACACATCCCACAGCTCACTCGTACAACCACCGTATACCGCCCGGTTTTTCGAGTGACGGATTCAGATTGGAGAGCCAAGGCAGACCCAAATTAAGCTCTACTATCACACGCCAGCGCCATAATATCGGAACTGTAATATGCGATATTGGCGTCAATCAAGCAACAAGAAATGCTTAATCCGCGTAAAGTGTCCGCCCAGAAGTGTGTCGGACGGGGAAGCACGGTAAATCGGTCGAAAGGCCCGAGGACAAGTGGCACTATACAGTGCTCTGGAAATCCAAATTCACCTCCAAGGTTTCAGGGAGAGAATCCAGAAGAGTAGGAGATATTCCCGATAGCACAGTCTGTTGGATTCAACATTCCCCGAGCTGAATTCGGAGGGTTCGTTTCGTGGGAAAATATGCGGTGAGGATTTGGACAAAATGTGCGTTATTGTATATACTTGCACAGTACGAAGTGATTCACTTCTGCGTTTTGCCCAACCCCCCCGGGTGGACATTTTATCTGCACCGTTGCTTTTTCTGTCGCTACGGCTACTTCATTTCAAACTGGTTCCAGGTAGTATTTCGGTGATATTGGGGGTAGGGGGGTGCTGTGCGGTTGTGTGTCCGCATGTACTCATCGATATCAGACATGTACTGCAATACGAGTATCTGCAATTTCTTCCAGCAAAGTTTTTCGGTAGTCTTGAGGAGGTGTAGTTTGTTTCATTACAGGAGGATACCGGCCTTATGACTACAAATCACATATTTTGGTGTCCAAACCTAGTCTGGCTTTGAAGGTACCCGTAACACCCTAAGCTCAAGTTTCGGACTTTGGGTTGTCCTGTGTTTTCAAAAATCTCTATTACCGTGTAATTAGTGTTCGTTATTCAACATCCCCGAGTCACCAATTCTCCTATGGATAGAGTAGGGAAGTCAAGCTGGTTTCTGTCCTTTAACTTGCCACCAAAAAATGCCACCATGCCAGACCCCCCAACTAATAAACCTGAGATGCCCAATTTCCCGGCGTAGGTTATACCACCAACGAGGCAGTGTCTCCAATGACTATCTTCGAACCTCGATTTTGAATAACCCCCCTGTAGGCGAAACTTGCTCTGGGAATGCGATATCATGATTGTTACGGCCTGTAAGAAGAGCCGAAGGTCGTCGACTCGGGTGGATCAATAAGGATGGATAGTTGCAGTGCTTCTGTGCTCTACTGGTGCCCAGCCTTGTGGGGAAGCTCATATGCGTATAAATTAGGGGAGGATGGGAAGGAAAAGCGATTTCTGGAAAGAGTAAAGTATCATCTCTTTGGGTGGGTGCTGGTCTTGCTTCGTGAGGGCGTGCTCAAAGAGGGTGTCCCTTCTGTGCTGGATTATTGTTAGATAGTAGGAGTGTTGGAACCTGTTAGGGGGTTCAGAGGTAGTGAAGAAACCTGGTGTAAAGCATTCATAATGTAATCCGCAGGTTCTTGAATTCTCCTGATACTAACCCTCCTCCTAGCACTAACCTGCTCCTGCGGGGATATAAAGTTGAAGATATTCCTCGCCTCTTCCATGGTATGAACCGGACAACATATCTGGGCTATCTGACGGAAGCTAAGGACTTTTTGGACCCTTGATGTTGGGTCCCGGAACGTGGCTCAACTGTCTGCAACTGTGAGGAACCTTCACTCCCTTTGGGACGGACCCCTATCATCAGCACTCACCCGGAGGTTTGGCAGGAATGGGAATCCGGGATCAAACTTCTATCATGCACCAGGCACAATTTCCGCATTGAGGATAATATATTTTACCTAGTTAGGAGTTTACACTGAGAATCATTACCAAATATTCGACATAGAGAAGTGGTTCACAACGGCGGGTTACCTAACAGCACCCCCCGTTGCGAATTTGGTGAGCGTAAGGAAGTCGTTCTACGCTGTTGAAGGGCCCGTACCCACGCACTCAATGTATTATATCATACCTGGCGAACAAATTTCTCGCGAGTACGCAATCCTTCCAAGCATGCGTACACTGCTCTAGGTGAAGCCTCCCCCTTCTTTATGATATAAAGCTGCCTCCCCTATCTCTTCCTTACTCCTCTATCAAAAAAAAAAAAAACTTTCACAACTACATTATGAGGATAGGATGAAGCTTTCTCTTCTTATCTTGTTCCCAGCTTTAGCTACCGCAATCCATGCTGCCGTTACTGGTAATCCAAGGGTAACTATAATCCCTCCCCGCATATCTCTTACACACAGCTATCTCGGTTTCCAGCTGGTTCGAGATGCTATGTCAATACAACTGGTGTGATGCTATGGGATGGCCCCGCCCTCTAGTTCATGCCACTACTTTCCTCCATTACTAACGCATGTTTTTGATCTCCCAGATCCGCGCCCATCACAACAATGAAGCGGGGCATGCTGCCGGCATGGTGGATGCCGTCTCCGCTGGGTATAAGGGGACTCACACTGTAACCCCCGAACTCGAGGCTTTGATCCTCGTTGATGGCTCTGGTCGCTAAGGTACTAACAGCTACTATGAGGGTTTCATTCCGGCCAATCTTATCGATAGTGGTGCTAAAAAAAAACAGGGGCCCTGAGTAAAACAATAAGATGGGTATGTTTTCAGTCTTTCAAACCCCGTGGGTTGTGAGAATATTTGTATCTAAGTCACTTGCACTGGTGATAGTGGAGTAGACCTGGTGAACAAGATATATCTTTAAGACTCATAGATTAATCCAAGCTTGCGTGCTCTTCTAACTGAAAGGAAAAATACACNCCGGCTTGCTTTCGCTCGGGGGGGAGGAATCGGACCGGTCGGCCCCATCGGGTCCCCGTCGAGAATTGGGAGTTTGCACGGCTTCTCCTCCCCTCCTACTTCCTTGTGCTTCTCCCTTCCCAGAAGCCCCTCCATGCGAACCAGCGCTGTTGGAACTTGCGTTGCGTAGATGAGCATCCCCAGAGACTTTTTTCTCCTTCTTTCCCTTCTCTACTTTGCGGCCGTTGATGGTTATTCCGGACTTGCCATCGTTAGGGATCTTGGTAGCATACCAAACCGCCTTCCCATTGAGCTCTTCTCTGCATATATCGATAGAAGTCCTGCCCATCGTAAATAGCGGTAGTAGGGGTGGTGCGATGCGGCTTCACTTGTCTTTTGGCACGAACGCCGCTCTGCAGCGTGGGGATAGTGATCGGGGGGAAGAATGTAGATGACTGGAGCTCTTTATAGATTCATTCTAAGGGCTGAAGGCACGCCTGCCACCTAACTTAGCTATAATCATCGAATAGACCTACATCTCACGAGCTGAGGCACCGGATTCATCAAAGCAAGGGGTATTGATCTAGTCATGATAACAAATACAGGCCGAAATATATCGCAGGCTTCTCCAAACATACAGGCACCAAATGCGAGCTACCTCTAAAATTCATCCAACACACGCACTCTACAATTTTCTGAGAGAATTGGGCCTGCTAGAACACTGGAATGGTTAATACCGGCGCCCTAAATTACCGCCAGGCTCCACAAAGGCTAATTTAAGATTGTCATGACTCTACCTTTCAACATACCGCCGGAGGGGACTCAATTAAAGTTTCTAAACTAGAAATGTGAACCGGTATGCAGGGACCAGAACTACTTCAATTTCCCTATTCTTATAAGTTGGGACGTTATCTCTGCCTGCAGGCAAAGACTTCGTATTTCATGATATGTCACTCGTAAAAGCTTTAGGCCAACTAGGTTACACAAATTACCCCACACGGTGCCATGGGTGCTGTGCCCCGCATATCTTAACTCAATGACAACAACGAAACTCAGCGGGAATAATCCCCTTCAAACCGAAAACTGATATCTCTCATTATGGCCTATAGACTACCTCCTTATTCTTGGGATTCCCATATCCACGTAATAGACCCGGAGAACTTCCCCTTGAGTCCGGACAGAAGTATTGACCCTTTCTCTCTCTCTCCCGTCCTTCCCCGCCCTCCTCCCCNGAACACTGACTCATACTAAGGAAATCTATCTAACCTGCTAGAATCTTCTAGCATAACAACAGGTCATGTGGCTGTGTCACATGACAGACACAGTCATGCCACCGTACAGGAATGAGATACCGTAATTTTGAACACTTCCCCTACAGTTCCATTCCCGGCCTATTAGAAAACCCTTCAAACGTCACTTTAACCAATCCCTTTGTACATATATCCGCCAAATTGTCCTCCGTTCCAACTGCGATCACATCGATCTTCCCTGCTTCCCGCAGCTCTCTCGTGTAGTGGTGCTGAACGTCGATATGTTTCATTCGGTCAGAAACACCCGCGTTTTTGGTAAGCTTAATGGCTGCTGTGTTGTCACAGTATAGGATTGGTAAAGTCTCAATTCCCATATGTTACACTCCTCGGCTTAGCCAGACGCTTTGTCGAGCGGGGAATGCGAGTACGATACATTCGGCTTCTGTTGTAGATGTCGCTATGGTTTTTTTTTCCTTTGATCACCATATCACAGTACTTCCGTAAATTTGCACGATGAGACCAGTAAACGATTTTCTGTCCTTGAGATTTGAGGCGAATGAAGCATCACCAAAGATCTTCAATAGTTGCTCTTTGTTGTCTCAGTTGTATTGTAATCCCTTGGTCTTGGTTCCTTTCAGGTACCTTAGTACCCTTTTAGCGGCGGTAAGATGTGTGGTGGCAGGCTTTGAAGAGAATTGGCTGAGGAAAGTAGTGGCATGTACGATGTCAGGTCTTGTAGTGACAGCGGTATACATCAGCGATCCAATGATTGACCGGGATTGTCGTTGATTGCATAGCTGATCATTGTCTTTTGCTTTCATAAGTGTAGTATGGACTGCGATAGGAGTGGCAACTAGTTTGGCTTCGCTTAGGTCAAATCACTCGAGGATCTCCATGATATACCGTTCCTGGTAGATTTTGAGACTATCTTTTGAGATTTCGATATGCATGCCTAACAATAGTGATGCTTGTCCAGAGTCCGTACCCTGAAAATGGGATTGTATTTTGTCAATACACGTATCGACTCGTGAGGGTTTTCCGGCTATTAGAATATCATTAATATTAATGCAACAAAAGAGGTTTTTTGCAACGAGGATACATGGGTCGAAGTCGGTAACTTTAAGGTTCATGGTTTCGAGGGTTTTGGTTAGTCGTTGGTACCATAGTCATGGGGATTGCTTGAGTCTGTAGGTGGCCTTCTTAAGTTTCCAGACCTTACCTGGTTCGTGATACCCTTCCGGGAGCTCCAGGTAGGTTTCCATGTCTATGTTTCCATATGGGAAGGGGCTCTTCATGTCGATTTGTTGGAACTTGTAATCACGTTTGACAGCTACTACCAGCAGGAGTCTCAGAGATTCTAACTGAGCAACCGGGGCATAAACCTCTTCATAGTCTTCGCCTGGGGCTTGGTTGAAACCTTTTGCGCAGTATTGTGCTTTCCGATATTCGATAGTGCAATCCTTTGTGACCTTGGCCTTATAAACCCATCGTACTGTTAATACCTTTTTTCCACTTGGTTTTTCCACTTCCACTCCTACTTCTCGTTTTCTCAGTACCTTCATCTCTTTGTCTATGGCTTTCTGCCATTGATCTTTCTCCTGTGATTCAATGGCCTCTTTATATGTATTGGGGTCTGGTACGTGATACATGAGACCAACAACCATATGTCTGGGAAGATTCGCTTCTTCATTTCGAAGCTGTTCATCAAGTTCCTCTCTTCTTTCTTAGAGAAGTTGCATCTCACCCTCAGTTAGGCCTTCCAGCTTACAGTCCAATTCGTTTCCTTTTATCTGACGTTGTAGAGACCATATCTTCTTCTCTATTTGAAGTCGGTCCTCATCTCGTGCTTTCTGCCTCTGAGTTCGTTCACGAGTAGAACGACGGGGTGCTGCAGTTGTAGAGGAGGAGGTATCTGGAGGATGAATTGGTGTTGACGGGAATTCGCCGGGCATAGAGGTATTCGGGGGAGGTACTGGCGTTATCACTATTACTGGGGTAGATGTGCCATCCTCATCGGTATGTCCTGATTCACTGGATTGAGCCGACTTTCCCTGCCCTTCTCTTTCTATTGTTTATTGAAGACATTCAAACGATACCCCTTTTGTCTTTCCAAATTTCACATCCCTTGCTTCGATCACAGTTTGCGGTTTAGGTATGTAAATACGGTAAATCATTGGACTGGAAGTGTAGCCAACCAGGTGACCTTCTTCTGCTGTCTGATCAAACTTTCCTCTCTTCTCAGCTGGGATATGCACCATGACATCGGCGAACCAGGGATGTAGATTACTAATCATGGGTTTCATTTTGTATAGTTGCTCGGAATGTGTTGTTTCTATTGTCAAATGCCAGAGACGATTGTAGAGATAAGCTGCTGTGGAATAGGCTTCTCCCCACCATGTTCTTCATTCAGGCGGCATCATACATCGTACCATTTTTGTGAGAGTACGGTTTGTCCTTTCTGCAACTACGTTTGATTTAGGGTTGTAGGCTGGTGATGTGGTATGGATGACTCCTTTTGTGTTTAAGAATTCCGACACTTTCCAGTTAAGGTATTCAGTTTCTTGGTCGCTATGCAGTCGCTTGACCCGTTTACCGAATTCGGTTTGTACCATTTCCCAGAAGTATTTTATGGCAATTCCTGCTCCATTCTTTGTTTTTAGTGGGGAAATCCAACAGTACCTGGTATAATCGTCTACAAATGTCAATCTAGCGGAGATTTTTTCCCAGTGTGGATGTGGACATTTGACCACTAAGATCAGAATGGACTTTGTCGAAAGCTGACTTGGTTTCGATGTCCTTTGACTTTGGTTTCACATGCGTGGTTTTATTTTGATTGTATGTTGTACAGTGCAAGTCTGATAGGGGAGCGATAGGCACAGCGTCCTTGTAACAATCCTTAATCACACCTAGATATCCAAGGGCTTTGTGCCGTTCTTTGTTAGCTGAAACAAAAGACTTCTCATTACTCATCCTAACATGCCACAACCCACTTTTCTTGTCCACAACCAGGAAAGTCCTTCTTTTCTTCTCAAACATCCTTTCTCCTTTTTCTACTGTAACCTTTACTCCAACATCCTCTAATCGGAATTCAGATACTAATGAGTATCGAAACGTGGGTACATATAGTGCTTCTTTGAGGATGACTGTATGTTTAGTTCCATCCAACAGGCGCACCTGGAGGTAAGCATCTCCAGCTACAGTTGCCTGGCGAATTCTACCATCTGCTGTTACTGTCTTTTCAGGGGAAGGCGTAAGACTTTGGAAGTCACCTGAATTCGGTGATATGTGGTTCGATGCTCCCGAATCACACAACCATTCCAGTGAGACTTCCCCAGTTGTTGTACTGCAGACAACCTCTTCTACTGGTGTAGGAGGTTCACTGGCTTTAGCCATCAGAACTGAGACTGTAGCGTCGGTAACAGCTGCAGTGTTTGGCTTGTTGTCCCGTTTCTTCTTTTTCGCTTTTTCCCTTGACAGACCTCTACATTTGTTAGTATTGTAGGTATCACTTTTCCCACCTCTTGCTGCGCACCATGTGCAGTACATCTGTTTCTTGTTTTTGTTAGGTACTGACAGTACCTTTTCCTTCTCTTTTCCTTCTCCTTTTTCTGCTGTCCTACTTAGAAAGTAATCCCAAACGTCCACGTATCTGGTTGTCTTTCTTGCTGACAGGACATCGCATAGATCTGGGTGCAATTCGTTGATGGATAGCATGAAGACAGTACCCTTGACTTCTTCTGCTTGTGTCCCTGCTCACATCGTGGGTCGGAATTCGTTGCTTGTTTCATCATCACCGGATGAACATCGTTGGGCAAGCTGGTTCCATGCAGTTTCGAACCTTGTGGCATGGTCGGAGATGGATTGGGTGGAGACAAGTTTGATTTTCCAGATGGCTTCGAGTAGCACATGTTGGTAGCCAGAGTTTCTTTGTCGAATTGGTCTTTGAACGCTTGCCAGACCTCCGCTGCTGAACGCTTGGCAGATATGTTGGTATGGTAGATGCAGTTTACTGCTTGGTAGAGGTAGAATCTGGCTTTAGTGTGCTTTTTCTTCCACGTAGTAACTTTTGTAGCATCTTCCGATGCTCCAATTGTTGGGATTTGAGGCTTCTTTCCCATTCCTAGTACTACTTCTGACAGTCCGAGGACTTCAAAGGCAACCAGGCAGACTTGCGCCCAAGTCTCGTAGTTCTCTTGTGCCTGTAGTTTTGGGTAGTCGGTTACGGATAGCTTGAAGATGGTTTCGGTATCGTTCGACATATTGCTTTATCATGGTATAGATCCAATTACCGTCGTTTCTGATCATCTGTTTAGTGGAAGGGGTCAGTTTCTTTGTGAATAAAATCGCCAACTGTTTATCTCGCTTAGGTTCCTGATTGCATCAGGGTGCAGCTCCTCGTAGTATTTTTCACAACAGAAAGAGAGAAGATAATCAGTTGAACGAGGGCGTATTTTGTTGCAGTGAGGACACATCCACCAGTCTAGTGCATCGAAGTACTGGTGGGCGAGGTTGGTTTTGTGGTAGGAGGGGTTTGAGGGGAAGATCAATGGTATACACTCACTTAGGAGTGCACTTATGGCCTTGTAGTATATGATGTTCAGGTTTGCGGAAGATCTCACAAACCTGGGCGCATAACCTGAGAATACTTGTATCTAAGTCACTTGCACTTATGATAGTAGAGTAGACCTAGTGAACAAGATATATCTTTAAGACTCATAGATTAATCCAAGCTTGCATGCTCTTCTAACTGAAAGGAAAAATACACCCCTATTTATACCCTTCTATGGTTACGCGAACACTGACTCATACCAAGGAAATCTATCTAACCTGCTAGAATCTTCTAGCATAACAATAGGTCATGTGGCTGTGTCACATGACCGACACAGTCACACCACCGTACAGGAATGAGATACCGTATTTTGAACACTTCCCCTACGGTTCCATTCCCAGCCTATTAGAAAACCCTTCAAATGTCATCTTAACTAATCCCTTTGTTCATATATCCGCCAAATTGTCCTCTGTTCCAACTGCTATCACATCTATCTTCCCCCCTTCCCGTAGCTCTCTAGTGTAATGGTGCTGAACGCGGATATGTTTTGTTCGGTCGGAAATGCCTGCGTTTTCGGTAAGCTTGATGGCTGCTGTATTGTCACAGTATAGGATCGGTATAGTTTCAATTCCCATATGTGACAGTCCCCGGCCAAGTCAGATGCTCTGTCTAGCGGCGAATGCGAGTGCGACGTATTTGGCTTCCGTTGTAGATGTTGCTACAGTTTTTTGTTTCTTTTGTCGCCATATTATAGTACTTCCATAAACTTATACAATCAGACCAGTAAATGATTTCCTGTGTTTGAGATTTGAGGCGAATGAAGTATCAGTAAAGATTTTCAATGGTTGTTCCTTGTTGTCTCGGTTGTCTCATAATCTCTTGGTCTTGGTTCTTTTTAGATACCTAAGTACTTTTTTTGCGGCGGTAAGCTGTGTGGTGGTGGGTTTTGAGGAGAATTGGCTGAGGAAAGCAGTGGCATGTGCGATGTCAGGTCTTGTAGTGGCAGCGGCGTACATCAGCGATCCAATGATGGACTGGTTTTGCCATTGATCATATAGTTGATCATCGTCTTTTGCTTTCATAAGTGTAGTATCGACTTCGATAGGAGTGGGGACTGGTTTGGCGTCGCTTAGGTCGAATTGTTCGAGGATCTCAGTGATATACTGTTCCTGGTAGATTTTGAGATTGTCATTCGAGATTTCGCTCTGCATGCCTAACAGTAGTGATGCTTGTCCAGAGTCCATACCTTGAAAATGGGATTGTATTTTGTCGATACACATATCGACTAGTGAGGATTTTCCGGCTATTAGAATATTATCAATGTAAATGCAACAAAAGAGGTTTTTTGCAATGAGGATACATGGGTCGAAGTCAGTAACTTTAAGGTTCATGGTTTCGAGGGTTTTGGTTAGTCGTTGGTACCATAGTCGTAGGAATTGCTTGAGTCCGTAGATGGCTTTCTTAAGCTTCCAGACCTTGCCTTGTTCATGATACCCTTCCGGGAGCTCCAGGTAGGTTTCCATGTCTATGATGCCATATAGGAAGGCGCTCTTAATGTCGATTTGAGGGAACTTGTAACCATGTTTGACAGCTACTGCCAGCAACAGTCTCAGAGATTCTAACTAAGCAACCGGGGCATAAACCTCTTCATAGTCTTCGCCTGGGGCTTGGTTGAAACCTTTTGCACAGTATCGTGCTTTCCGATGTTTGATCATGCTATCCTTTTTGACTTTGGCCTTAAAAACCCATCTTTTTGTTAATACCTTTTTTCCACTTGGTTTTTCTACTTCCACTTCTACTTCTCATTTTCTTAGTACCCTCATCTCTTCATACATGGCTTTCTGCCATTCATTCCTCTCCTGCGATTCCATGGCCTCTCTATACATATTGGGGTCTGGTATGTAATACATGAGCCCAACAACCGTATGTTTTTGAAGATTCCCTTCTTCATTCTGAAGCTGTTCAAGAAGTTCCTCTCTTCTTTCTTGGAAAAGCTGCATCTCGTCCTTGGTTAGGCCTTTCAGCTTACAATCCGATTTGTTTCCTTTTATTTGACATTGCAAAGACTGTATCTTCTTCTCTTTTTGAAGTCAGTCTTTGTCTCGTGCTTTCTGTGCCTGAGTTTGTTCACGAGTAGAACGACGGGGTGCTAGAGGTTCTGAGGAGGAGGTATCGGGAGGAGGAATTGGTGTTGACTGGAATTCGCCGGACACAGAGGTATTCAGAGGTCGTACTGGTGTTGTTGGTCTTACTGGGGTAGACGTCCCACCCTTATTGGTATGTTCCGATTCACTGGATTGATCAGACTTTTCCTGCTCTGCTCTTTCTATTGTTCATTGAAGATATTCAAAGGATACCCCTTTTGTCCTTCCAAATTTCACATCCCTTACTTCGATCACAGTATGCCATTTAGGTATGTAAATATGGCAAATCGTCAGACTGGAAGTATAGCTGACTAGGTGATCTTCTTCTGCTGTCTGGTCAAACTTTCCTCGCTTCTCAGCTGGGATATGTACCATGATATCAGCGAACCAGGGATGGAGGTGACTAATTGTGGGTTTCGTTTTATATAGTTGCTCGAAAGGTGTTGTTTTTATTGATGAATGCCACCGACGATTGTAGAGGTAAGCTGCTGTAGAATAGGCTTCTCCCCACAATGATTTTCGTTCAGGTGGCATCATACATCGTACCATTGTTGTAAGGGTCCGATTTAGCCTTTCCGCGACTCCGTTTGCTTCCGGGTTGTAGGCTGGTGATGGGGTGTGGATGACTCCTCTGGTGTTTAAGAATTCAGACACTTTCCTGTTCAGGTATTCAGTTCCTTGGTCGCCATGTAATCGCTTAACTCGTTTACCGAATTGAGTAACTACCATTTCCCAGAAGTGTCTTATGGCAATATCTGCTCCATCCTTTGTCTTTAGTAGGTAAATCCAACAAAACCTGGTATAATCATCTATAAACGTCATGTAGTAGAGGTTTTTTCCCAGTGTAGATGTGGACATTTGACCACTAAGATAGGAATGGACTTTGTAAAAAGCTGACTTGGTTTCGATATCCTTTGACTTTGGTTTTACATGCGTGGTTTTGTTCCGATTGCATGTCGCACAGTGAAACTCTGATGGAGGAGCGATAGGGGTAGTGTCCTTGCAACAGTCCTTAATCACACTTGGATGTCCAAGGGCTTTGTGGCGTTCTTCGTAAACAGAAACAAAAGACTTCTAATTACTCATCCTAACATACCACAACCCATTTTTCTTATCCGCAACCATGAAAATCCTCCTTTCCTTCTCAAACATCCTCCTTCCTTTTTCTACTGCAACCTTTACTACAACATCGTCCAAGTGGGATTCAGATACCATGGAGTATCGAAATGTGGGTACATACAGTGCTTGTTTGAGGATAACTGTATGTTTGGTTCCATCCAAAAGAAGCACATGGAGGTAAGCATCTCCGGATGCAGTTGCCTGGTGAATTCTACCGTCTGCTGTTACTATCTTTTCGGAGGAAGGCATAAGACTTTGGATGTCACCTGAATTGGGCGGGATGTGGTTCGATGCCCCAGAATCACATAAACATTCCGGTGAGACTCCCCCAGTTGTCGTACTGCAGACAACCTCTTCCTCTGGTGTAGGAGGTTCCCTGGCTTTTGCTATAAGAACCGTGACTCTAGCATCGGTAATGGCTGCGGTGTTCGATTTGTTGTCCCGTTTCTTCTTTTTGGCTTTTTCCCTAGAAAGACCCCAACATTTGTTGGTATTGTGGGTATTGCTTTTCCCACCTCTTGCTGCACACCATGTGCAATATATCTGTTTCTTGTTTTTGTAAGGTACCGACAGTACCTTTTCCTCCTCTTTACCTTCTCCTTTTTCTGCTGCCCTACTTAGAAAGTAATCTCGAACATCCACGTATCTGGTTGTCTTTCTTGCTGACAGGACATCGCATAGATCAGGGTACAACTTGGTGATGGATAGCATGAACACAGTACCCTTAACTTCTTCTGCTTGTGTCTATGCTCGCATCGCAGTTCGGAATTCGTCAGTTGTTTCATCATCAGTAGATGAACATCGTTGGGCAAGTCGGTTCCATGCAGTTTCGAACCTTGTAGCATGGTCGGAGATGGATTGCGTGGAGAGAAGTTTGATTTTCCAGATGGCTTCAAGTAGCATCATGTTGGTAGCTGGAGTTTCTTTGTTGAATCGCTCTTTGAACGCTTGCCAGACCTTCGCTGCCGAACTTTTGGCAGAGATGTCGGCATGGTAGATGGAGTTTACTGCTTGGTAGAGGTAGCATCTAGCTTTACTGTCCTTTTTCTTCCACGTTGTGACTTTTGTCGCATCTTCTGATGCTCCGATCGTAGGGATCTCAGGCTTCTTTTCCATTCCAAGTACTACCTCTGACAGTCCAAGGACTTCGAAGTCAACCAGCCAGGCTTGCGCCCAAGCCTGGTAGTTCTCTTGTCCTTGGAGCTTTGCATAGCTGGTTACGGATAGCTTGAAGACGGTTTCGGTATCGTTCGACATATTGTTTTATCATGGTATGGATTTGATCACCATTGTTTCCGATCGTCTGTTTTGTGGAAGGGGTCGGTTTCTTTGTGAATAAAATCGTCAACCATTTATCTCGCTTAAGGTCCTGATTGTGTCACGGCGTAGCTTGTTGTAGTATTCTTCACAACTGGAAGCGAGAAGATAATCAGGTGAAAGAGGGCGTATTTTATTACAGTGAGGACATGTCCATCAGTCTAGTGCATCAAAGTACTGGCAGGCCAGGTTGGTTTTGTTGAAGGAAGAGGTTGAGGAGAGGATTAACGGTATATGCTCGCTTAGGAGTGCACTTATGGCCTTGCGGTATATGATGTTCAGGTTTGCGGAAGATCTCACAAACAAAGGCTCATAACCTAAGAATATTTGTATCTAAGTCACTTGCACTTGTGATAGTGGAGTAGACCTGGTGAACAAGATATATCTTTAAGACTCATAGATTAATCCAAGCTTG
>PYWC01000041.1:936171-949185 GCA_003182015.1 Tuber magnatum
GGGTGTTAGGGGTTCAGTGGTGGGTGTGACTGCAGTTGTGGTTGTCGGTGCGCGGGGAAGTTCGTGAGGCTTTGTCGGAGAGTCATTTTGCTCTGATGCTGAATTTGCTCGGTGCGGCGGTGAGGGGTTCCGGGGTGGTGGGGCAACTTCCTCCGTAAGGACAAGCGGGTACGAGTAGAGTCCTCCCGCGATGCCACCCCCTATGTACCTTACCTCACCCGATCGGGCGGCGAAGAATCACATAGCGCCACTCCCGAAACGGTGACGGTCCGGAAGCCGACGGATGTGAGTTCCTGTATCATACTCGAGTACCATCTTTAGAGGAAGCTTAAGCAGCACTTGGAGAATCACAATCCAAAAAAAACGTAGGTATTATACGGTATGATACCTTTGTAAAAAAATTTCAAAATTCTCTTGCCGGTATCCCAACCTGTAGCACGATCGGTATAATAGTTATTCATACCATATCACCTACCATAACGCAGACATAGAAACAACTACTGTAGAATACAAACATAGACTCCGGTGATGCGTTCATTCGTTAGCAGTGAATTCAAATAACCACAACTCTGAGTTATCAATCACCCCACCCCGTCACGTGGAACAACCGCGATTATCGCAACAAAGATACCGTGCATTATCCCTTGGGCGGTGTGAAACAGTAAAATTCGGACCATACTTGCACTATACCTAGCACAGCTGGCACTAATCCAGAAAAAGGAAAGTCAGGATTCTTGATGGCAACATCAGGCAGGAATCATGGGTTAGTGTAAGAAAAGATAGAACCTCAAGTGACTAGAGGTCATTATGATACCAAATAAACAGCTAGAACCTCTTTCTTCACTCTCTCTTAATAAACAAAATGAGCGTATCATTCATCACATATATCAACTGCTTGGTCCATGTATTGACCATATTGCCCAGCCTTTACTATCTTGTAAGAGCTTAAAGGTTACTAGGCTAAGTGTGTTCAAGATGTTTTGGGATTCTGAAGTTGTGAATGTTCTGGTAGAGAGCACAAATACATATGTGGAGGAGAAAGGTGCTGGGAGGGGCTGTAGTACAGGAAGGACTATTGCTGCAGGTGGCCAGTTGGAGAATAATATTGGCGAAGTGCACTCTCACTAGTGCCACCCATAGAAAAAGGTTACAGCAACTGAAAGATGAGTGTTTTTGGCCCTTTTGATCTATATGGGAGCAAAAAGGGAGAGTGCTAGTAGTGGATTTTGAAAAGAAAGAGGAGAAAGAGGAGTATTCAGAGCAATGAGCCTGGACTGCTTTAGTCAAATCAAGCAATTCCTGTATATATCCAATTACATAACCGGTATGGGTACTAGATTATGTTTTATGTTTAGTTTCACAGTATCATTTGATACTTGTATAGTTTCATATACTATCACTTGATACACACAATGTTTTACGTTTGGTTTGAGAGTATTGTTTGATACTTGTATGGTTTTGTGTACTATCGCTTGATATATACAATATTTTATATTTGGTTTTATAGTATCATTTGATACTTGTATAGTTTTGTGTACTATTGCTTAATATACACAATATTTTATGTTTGGTTTCACAGTATTGTTTCATACTTGTATTGTTTCATGTGCTATCACTTGATATACAGAAGGTTTTATGAAATCGTTCATACTAGCTATAAGCGAGAAAGTTGTATTTAAAGACTGGTGATTTCCACGATGGAAATAGCAGACTTCAACTGATAGTATTTCTTAATATACTTGGTTAAATGGTTACTATTTTGATCTTTCACTACACCTATTCGAAGCCTCCTTTAGCAAGCAGCACTCACCTCTTGTTGACCAAGAGGCTATTTGCTTCTATCGGACTGCCATGTGAATAGGACCCCATTCTGAACATGTTACAAACCCAAAGTTACAGCTATTACACTCTGAATGGTTTCAGAAGCTGGAGCCACTGAATACAATGATTTGGTCTCACTGTCAACAGCTCTGTTATTCTGCCTCAAATGTTACTGTCAATGAAAGGATAATAAGGTTTCGGGGCCATAGTCACCATATCTACCTCATGCTGAGCAAGTCAATCACTAAATAGGGTAAGATATTTGTCTTATGTGATACAGGCTATAACTTTGATTAGATATTTGCATGTCGATTAGACTCTTGTTCTAGCTTGGAGTTCTAGACATACCTTACTCCTACAGGTTCCACTGTGTTCCAACTCACCTGTAGTATACACTACATCTCTGAACACTTCAATGTCTATATAGACAACTACTTCATTGTACAGCAACTATTGATAAGATTTAGAGACATAGAAATAGAAGCTTGTAGTACAGCAAGAGTTAGCAGATCAGCCTTTTCATCTAACCTCTATAATAAAAGAAAAAACATTTCATAGAATGAAGTCACTGGTAGGACTCCAGATTTAGCTAGAAAGGTGCTGGCTTTGCTGTGGCAGGATAATAGTACAGTTCACTTCTTGAGCACTATTCATACTCTTGAGGCCAAGATAATCTCTAAGTGCAAAAAGCCATAATATACTAGTAGCAATAGTTCCGTCATCTAATATATATTTGGTTCCCATAGCCAAGTGAATATTCCTATTGCAGCCATTACTAATAACCAGAGTCAGTATAAAGTGGGAGGCAATCTAGCAGACCAGTATTGCAGCTACTATTTTACGCAATTAAAATACCTCTACAACTGGCCTCCTGTCTTCTATTAGCTCTTAGATACTACGGTCATTAATTTCTACCTACTGTTATACTGTCTTTCTACCTCCTCATCTATCTTCTCACCTGTACCTCCTAGTCAGCTCAGCTTGTCTTGTGTCTTCTATCAAGCTCTTGACGAATCCATTATTGAAATCAATAAGTATAAGCAAAAATGACCAAGAAAGTTATACTATATATGGAAGACTTTCTTTCCCCAATACAGTAAACTTTAACACCACACATCTCTTCTCCCACCACATCGCCTACAGGAAGACTATAGGCTCTCAAGTATCTGAGACCAAGGCTCTAAAGATGGGTGCACATAGTATCAGTTCACTTTGCAGGAAATGAAGCAGAAAGGTGTATGGGCACCATGAATGATCTATGGCTATCTGGGTCTAGAATGTGGCTTTTTCCTTTATATAGATTGTTTTAATATTAGACATAAATATATTATTAGTTAATAAGTCTAAGGATTTTTTTTCTCTCAATCATTTGTCTTCATCCATTTAGTATTGTATACTCTAGTGGAATCTGCTTGCTTTCTTGATTGCTTGCTTGCTTTGTTGGGACCATTACCCTTTGATATCACTCGTAATAATCTTAGATGATGCTCCAGACTGTCCTAAAGCAGCCTCTTAAAGCCATAAACAGACTGTTTGAGCCAGATTTCGCTCCGCGACTAGACATTCTATATGTCCTTGGGAGACATCTTTTCCGCAAGTAGAAGAACCTTGCAAACCCCATGAAGGGCAGCTTTTCATATACCAAGTCAACTTAAAATCCCAGAAGTCAATGTACTCTAAGCTGGCCAACAGGGTTTTTGCCCACCTCTAGTTATTAGCCTCCCTATGACATATTCATATCTACTTCAGTACACCTCCATCTATTCCTACCATTCCATCGACACAATGAATAGCCGCGAGATTGCAATTGAGCAAGCCTTAAATGCTATAGAAAATGGTACTTCTAAACGGAAAGCAGCTAAAGATTTTGGAATTCCTCATTCTACCCAAAACAGTTGATATATGGGCACTCCCAATACACATTCTGGCCATACATCCCAGCAGTATCTTTTACCTGAGCAAAAAGACAATTCATCTGAGTGGATAATAGAGCAGGAAGCTCATGGCTATATCCCCTCATACAAGCATCTCATGAAAATGGCTACTCTTATTCTTAAGACATCTAGAGATAAAGGACTACTCTGCAAGTGATGGGTGGCAAACTTTCTCAAGTATAATCAACGTATCTCAACTCTCTTAGGAAAGCCAATTGAGTCCTCACATATCTATGGTATGCAGCCAGAGTAAATTAACAGGCTTTTCGCGAGTTTTAAAGCTATTCATGATCAGAGAAATAAACAGCAAGACCACATGTAGAATATGGACAAGTATGGGATAGGCCTCAGTGTTTGTAATAACTCGCAAGTCCTAGGAGTGAGTGGGAAGCTGTAACGACCCAGCATACGGGAGCTATGGTAGCCAGAACCTACACCCATACAGGTAGCCCGGAGGCGAACTGGTAGGAACCGGCAGGCAAGTGAGTACTTGACCTACGGAGACCCGATGGCCCGGGCTCCGAGATGAGCAGACTTAGTGGACACAAGTATTTAGGTACATGGCTACGCCCAAGGTTGGTGTCAGCGTACTTAGGGACCTATGAAGGGCCAATACACAGCTAGGCTGGGTAACTAGAGAAAGGCCGAGTGTGTCTATCCCCGGAAGAGGGATAGATAGGGTAACAGGAGAAAATCCACTTGTCCACCGGACAAGATTACCCTACCCACAGAACAGGGTTACCCTGCCTTGAGGCTTGGATTACCCTGTTCAAGGACCTGAGTTACCCTACCTGCCAATACGAAGTCCCTCGGGGAGTTTGGGAAAAATGACTGGAATGTTTGTCACACGAAGCCATGCATAATACTGGAATCTGGGGTTCCGGGAGATGCTATTGGGCGAGCTACGCAGCTACGAAGAAGCTGTAAATTGAAGACATTATTCCTATCATGCCCCTCCGGCCCCGCCTTGAGGCCCGGACGTCATGGGCAAACGGTTGTGTAGTTGTGTGCAGTCTAGCAAAGGAGGATCTTTGGAGACCCGCTTGCAACACCGTATACGTTGCTGCCGTCCGGTCGACCGTAAGCTGTTCGCAGGATATATAAGGGGGCATAGGGTGGAAGGTGGAGTACCTCCTCCAAGTTGTTCGGAGTAAAACGGACCAAAACTGACGGAGTTAACGGGAGTTAACCGTGGGGGTCCCGAAGGTAGTCCCGGGTGGTGCCGGGACGACTGGGAACGTTTTGCACCTACCACGCCCAAGGATGTCCCCAACGCCATAGGCTCTGAGAGGGAAGTGCAGAGACACTAAAAGCATGATTCCTACCGCAGGTAAGGTGTATCCGAGGTAGTGGTCGTGGGTAGCGCCCATTGGATCACTCCTGGACCACCGTACCCTGCGGAAGACACCGGAAGCCCGAGACTCGTAAATAGTAGATAGATAAACCGCTCACGGTAGCTTCCGGCGTCAAGAAGAAATCAACGCGCATGGGAAGGGTGTCATAGATAGTCTAGTTCAGCAAGGGGTCTTGACAGTTAGCCACTGGCAAGTCCCCGATGCGCAGAGGTTTTCACTCCGGCGGGCAGAATGGAAATGCGCCGCAGAAACGATATGCACATATGGTGAACGCCGACTAGAGCGGGTCGACACATACATGCCCCAAGGGGGTGTCAGGAGACGTGTCGGACCGCCCTTAGCGGAGAAGGGTGTGCTCGAACAGTTGGAGTAAACTGATGGGGGAGTTTCTGGCATAAGATAAAACTACCTGAAAGTCTATGCGAGAACTCTCCTACTCCAACAATCAATCCTCTCGAGACCTTAATTGAGTGAAGCGTCAGGCTTAACGATATTAAGTTTTACCGTCTACTTTACTCTTACATTTGTGTGAACTTTTGGCGATAAGTTTGAAGTTGTTTGGTGCGGTCGCAACCTTGGGATCCATCTTCCTAGGGGTGCCCCCGTTACAGTATATCGTTAAGCGAGCTCCTCGCTTAACTCCTCTCCTGATTAATTGTTTTTCGACCTTCGGCACTGACCTTGCGTGAATACTGGTAACCTTGTCTCGAACAAGTAGCCCAGGGTGGAAAGCGCAATGGCTAGTATCGAACGTCGACCCAGAATGGAATCCAACTCGGATTCAGACCTTGACCTTGACGAGAACTCCGCCAACACATTTCGTGCTTCGGTGTTCGCGGACGTCCGCGGTATTGAATGGGACGGTCACCAATTGCTCCTGGAGGCCGCCCCTATTCAACTACCTGATGAATGTGTTGATCTTATGATTACAGACCCTCGCGCTGCGGCGCTTTCGTTCTTCCAAGACGCCGCCCTCGTCCACAACATGCTCCCTCCTCCACCGCAAGGAGTACCCTTTAGCGAGTTCTCCCGCGAGTTCGTCGAACCTTACATCGTCCGGGAGGTATCCAAGTCGATTGAGGATGCGAAGCGGGAACTGAAGAACTGGAATGCCCAGCAGCAGCAGGTGTTCCGTAAACAGATTACTACGGCAGCGGTGGAATGGATGAAGGTACAGCAGGAGGCATACCTGCGAATGTTAAGAGACCAGAAGGCATTGAAGGATCGTATGGCAGCGCTGGAAAGGGCCTTCGCGGGAGGTTATAGTATTGATGCTGAGAATGACGTACTGATGATAGAGGCGGCGCCCCCACTCCCACTTGTCCACACGAAGCTGGAGAACTTCGGGATGGAACTGGCTATGAGAGCCCGGGATGAACAGTGGAGGGCGTACCTAAGCCCCGTGGGCATACGGATGTTGGAAAGCCTCAAGGGGGAAGGATACAGTTATACCTCGTCCTTCACAAGAGCATCAACAGGCTCGCTGTCTGTCCCCTCCTCGATCGCCCGCAGTCGTTCAGGAAGTCCGGCGATTGGACCAACCGATGGGCGTCGGGTTAAGAAAAGGACATCCAAGCCAAAGGGTATCACAGCACCCGATACACCTGACCCTACTCCTCGGCCGACCCCTGCTCCCATTAACCCCCCTGCAACACCATCGGTTGCAACTCCCGTACCTCCTATTGCTGCCCCAAGACCCACACCTTTACCAGTTTCATTGCCCCCTCCTGATACCTTCCCTGTCGCAGCTTTCCCGCCAACAGTATCGGCTACCCCAGGGTACCGACCGCTGCGTGCGGCTTCACCTGGATTCTTTGAACAGGTCAGGCGCCAGGAAGAGCGAGCACCCATGGCTCCATCACGAGGGACTCCGATCCCCGGACCTGGGACACCCGCTCGTTCCGTTCCTTGGGCACCCGTGATTCCTTCTGCCCCCTCAAAACCAACTCTTCCCTCCATCCTCCCCACGATCACTAGTGGTGAGTCGGACAGCCAAGACGAGTACTGTCTGTCGGGCTGCAAATCGGAAGAAACCCGTATGGGGTGGATTCATTACCACACGTACGGGTGCAGGAAGGGACCACGGACCCCGGTAAGGCACCGAAGAAGACAGAAGGAGGGAGACGGACGACCAACATGTGGGTACTGTGGGTCATGGAGACACGCGGGGCCCCCAATGCAACCTTTGAGTTGTCCAGAGCTTCAGTCGTTTCTGGCGATAACTCAGGCGGCTCCGAACCCAACTCCTGAGAGTGGGCAACGACCTGTTCCACCACCGGCATCAGTACCATCAGGGGCTAACCCCCCCGAGGATGGGAATCAGGATGGCCAGGAGGAAAGGTTTGATGGGTATGATAGACCCCGCGAGACCCCAGGTGGAAATACCGGGGGTAGTGGAGGTGGAAATGGACCACCTGTCGGTGGTACTACGGGAGCAGGTGGAGATCCTGGGGACTCTGACCATGATAGCTCGGATGATGATGATGCCGATTCGCTCCCCGACTTGACCCCTTTTCTCGGCGCTCGCAAGGATGACTGGAGCGACGAGAAGAAACGACGGTGGGACCGCCGTGCTAAGAAGCTGTCAAGGGAACTACGGAGTAGGGCGGCTGCACGACCATCATCTAGACAACGGCAGAAGAAGCCGGAAAAGCTGAGCGGCATTCCGGCGTTTAAGGGAAAGGTCACCGAACTCGCCAGCTTCCTGACGCTGGTAGAGGTTAAGTTCGAGTACTTTGCTGGGTGCAGGTTGACCGATATGGACAAGGTAAACCTGGTGATCCCCCTTCTAGAAGATACTGCCCGAACATGGTATCTTGGGCTGCACTCCCACATCAATAAGGAGGCAGCCAAGCGTACCGGAGTTCCAGTTAATAACAGTAACCCGTTAAGAACGTGGAAAGGATTCCGGGAACGGCTTGAACGGAGTTTCGGCGGTGACCAAGCGGAACGAGACCGATCCCTCCTTGAGTGGCGAGACCTAGTGATGAAGCCACATCACATCGATGAGTACCTGGACAAGATAATTGACTATATGTATAAGCTTAGCTATACAGACCCTGTGCAGGTACGAGATAAGGTACGGTCGGGCATTACTCAAGAAGTGAGGAACGCGTGGGCACTGAAGGAGCCCCATCCTACCGACTTGAACGACTACCTTGATCTTCTTCGGAAGGTTGGACACACGCTGGAAGACAACACCCGGTTCAGCAACCGAGTTATCCACCCTGTCCAACGGTCTCAACCAACGGACAAGAAGGAGGATAGGTCCTCAACTTCCGGAAGGTTTAAAAAGAAGGATAAAGGTTCGGGCAGACAGAACCAGCGGTCTGCCAAACCTACTAATTTCAATGCGGGGAAACAGGCAAAGCCGGGGACTTCTGAGTATGCAATGGCGCATAAGGAAATCCCGTCGACTTTGACCGAATGTCGGAGAAAGCACAACCAGTGCACCAAGTGTGGACAAACGGGTCACTTTTGGAGAAAGTGCACCGCGACGTCCCCAGTCGTTAGTTCGTCCAAACAGGCTCGTGGGTTGAAACGGTCAGCCCCGGTAAGCGAGCCCTCAGGTATGGACAAGCGACTAAAGCGCATCGAAGCGCCACCTCCGGCTACCTCGTCAAAGATACTTGAAGTCCGACAGGCATCACCTCAGATTATGGAGGTTGATACTGACGGCTCAGAATAGGTAAGACCCCATTCTGCAAAAGGTATAACCTTAATAACCTGTATCCATAGACCCCTGCGGGATGGATGAAAAGGAGCCCCGGAAGTGGCTTCTGGGATGGGTAAGTACCCCTCTACTGCATGAACGACCCTGATGCTGACTACACCCAGGTGGTGTGGGCAGATAGATGTTGAGGGCCGTGTGCGGTGGACAGGGTGATCTCTCCTTTGTGGGTTTTCAGGTTATTTCCTTTGTTCTAGTTGTTTGTATTTCTTTCAGGATTTCTTTACTGGGACGGACAAGTCATAGGACATTATTTTCGGTTGAGGCTGGGAGAGATCTCGCTCGCGGAGACGCTCGACATTGGGGAAGCAAGGTTGCTTCACTTGGAACCGGTCCAACAGCGGACTTCTACCCACCTCGGGAAAATTTGTTATGTACAAGCGGGATTAGTTCAGGCTGGACTTGATTGAATAAATGATGCTATGATCAAGTTTACCTGAGGAGGGTTTAGTACCCGAAATCATGCTGGCGTGATAGTAAACACCCTAGCTATTGATAAAACGAATCCCAATCCCTTAACGTTTACCGACCCGTTGTGGCCGCTCTTGTGTCGAAAGGCAAGAGATCAGAATTAGTAAGCCAAGATGACTAAGTCCCTAAGACAAGTGAAGAGGCAGAAGCGTGATAACTTGCCTCGCCATACCAAGTCTATCCACCTGAGGGTAAGGCTAGACTGGAAGATTGGAGCTAGACAGGTAAGCGCTGAGGCGCTCCTGCTACTCGACAGTGGAGCTACTGGGCCAGTGCTTAGTAGCCGATGGGTTAAACAAACGCAGGCACCATGTGTCCGACGAAAGGTACAGGTGCCGATAAGCGACGCAAGCGGTAATCACATTCCGGGGTCAGGTCTGCACTATACCAAATCATTGGACATGAGAATAGGCGACCACCATAACGAAATGCGGTTTGAAGTCGCGGACATGCCCGACACCAAGGTGGACGGGTACCTACCTATGTCTTGGTTGAAGGACCATAATCCCGACATAGATTGGAAAACAGGATCACTAACCTGGCGCTCAGATTTCTGCAAGGCTAATTGCCTGGCAGAGCAGGGGCGGTTAGTGTTCATGACCGATGAAGAGTTGCTAGCTGAAGACCCTAGTAATGTGTACCTGTTGGGAATTGTACAATTCTCCGATGAGGAAGGTGCTGACATTACTGTCAAGCTACTCCCTGAGTATAAGGACTACGGGGACATCTTCAGTCAAGAACGGATTGAGGCCTTGCCGGAGCACTCAAAGTATGACCACACGATCGAGTTGCTACCCGGGACTCAACCTCCGTTTGGGCCTATCTATCCGTTATCGGAAAAGGAGCTTAAGGCACTCCGGGAATATCTCAATGACATGCTGCGAACGGGGAAGCTACGGCGATCCAGTTCCTCAGCAGCAGCCCCTATCCTCTTTGTGCCAAAACCAGATGGTACATTAAGACTGGTAATAGATTACCGAGGGCTGAACAAAATCACGGTGAAGAGCAAGTACCCTCTACCGCTGATGAATGAACTGCGAGATAGGTTAGGAAAAGCCGTTGTGTTCACTAAGTTGGACTTGAAAAACGGCTACTATCTTCTGAGGATGGCAGAAGGTGAGGAATGGAAGACGGCCTTCCGGTGCAGATATGGACTGTATGAATACACGGTCATGCCGTTTGGGTTGTGTAATGCCCCGGCAACTTTCCAAAGCATGATAAATGAGGTCTTTCGAGATCTCATGGATGAAGGAGTCATCGCGTACATGGATGACATCCTGATCTACTCCGAAACTATGGAAGAGCACGTCGCGATGGTAAGGCGTGTAATGGAGAAATTGCGGAAAGCTAGACTATGTGTAAGTATGAAGAAGTCCAGTTTCCACCAACGGGAGGTTGAATTCCTCGGATATAGGATCTCCGATATGGGGATCTCTATGTTGTCGGAAAAGGTGCAGACAATCAAAGACTGGGCACCTCCGACATGCGTCGTCGACGTTCAAAGCTTTATGGGCTTTGCCAACTTCTATCGTCGGTTCATAGAAGGGTTCAGCAAGATAGCGAAACCCCTCACGGACTTGACAAAGAAGGATGTCCGATGGGAATGGACACCTGCATGTGAGCAGGCCTTCAATCATTTAAAGGAAGCGTTCACGTCCAAACCTATCCTAGCACATTTTGACCCTGAACGGCCAACACGGCTAGAAACCGACGCTAGTGACTTTGCATTAGGAGCCGTTCTCTCCCAGTTATGTGAGGATGAGAGATGGCATCCGGTGGCCTACCATAGTAGGAAGTTCCACCCAGCGGAGATTAATTATGATGTCCATGACAAGGAAATGACAGCCATCGTGGCGGCGTTCAAGGAATGGGATCATTTGCTACGCTCGGTAACGGACCAGTTGGTGATCTATACGGATCATAAGAACTTGGAGTACTTCAATAGTACCAAGGTCCTTAACCGAAGGCAGCACCGCTGGGCTGAATTCCTGCAACCATTTAACTTCAAGGTGGTTTACCGAGAAGGACGGTTGAATGAGAAGGCGGATGCTTTGTCGCGGCGTAGGGACTACCGCCCTGAAGGGGGGAGTGATTTTCCGCCACAGTCGTTTTTTCGCCCCGGACAATGGGTTGGGAGCCAGGAACGGGACATCTTGCGACCACAGGTGTTGCAAGTGTGCCAGGGATTTCGGCTCAAGTCTTCCTTTTTGGATCAGTTGCGGGTAGCGATAACCGAAGACCAGGAGTACTTAAGGATCCTGAAGGCAACAGCTGCAGGTGACAAAGAGGTCGACCGACATTTCACGACGGAAAAGGGCTTACTCCTGTACAAGAACAGGTGGTATGTTCCCAAGGGTCAGAATCTGAAGCAGACAATCATGAAGGCAGAACATGACTCCCGAATCGCGGGACACTTCGGGACTTACAAAACCATTGGCAGGGTGAGGGCTAACTTCTACTGGCCTAAGATGGATGAGCATATCACTGACTATGTGCGGACATGTGATGCATGCCAAAGAAATAAATCCATCAGGCACAAGAAGTTCGGGCTGCTGGAACCTATCGATGTTCCTATGCGGCCTTGGACAGCAATTTCAATGGATTTCATTGTCGCGCTGCCAGAGTCCGAAGGGTATACCAAGATCTGGGTCATAGTAGACAGATTTTCGAAAATGGCCCATTTCATACCCCTGACCACTGAGGTACCTATCAAGGAGCTTGCCTTGATATTCCTGAAGGAGGTTTGGCGCCTTCATGGACTCTCAGAGTCAATTATCTCCAACCGAGATAGCCGATTCACATCCAAGTTCTGGATGAGTCTGATGCACTTGCTGCAAGTGAAACTAAATGTTTCGACCGCATTCCACCCAGAGACTGATGGGCAAACCCAGAGGGTTAATCAGACACTGGAGCAGTACTTGCGTAGTTACTGTTCTTATCAACGGGATGACTGGGTTTCGCTGCTACCACTTGCGGAGTATGCATATAACACCTCAACATCAGAATCCACTAGGTTGTCACCATTTGAGATCAATTATGGGTTTAACCTACGGACAAACTGGTCGGGTATTGTGTCTGACAACCAAGGGATACACCCAAGTAGTAAACTCTTGGTTAAGGAATGGGAAGGAACATGGCAACAGATTCGAGAAACGATTCAATGGGCACAGGAAAGGCAGCGGAAATGGCATGACCAGAAAAGGATGCCATCCACGAACTATGTTAACTTGGAAGATGTGGCTGCTGGGCGGGCTAAGAAAGCGGACCGCGTGATGTTGAACCAGAAGAACATCCGCACTAAGCGTCCCATGGAGAAGCTGGACCACCGGATATTTGCCCCTTTCGTGGTCAAACGTCGGGTGGGCACCCGAGCATATGAACTCCAATTGCCAACCCGATAGAGCATCCACCCGGTTTGCAATGTCACGCTGCTGGAACCCTATCGCGAGGATCTGGAATCGGGTAGGGTCAAGGAGATCCCTACCTAAGAGCTCGTGGACAACGAGCCCAGTTACGTTATCAAAGCTGTTGTGGACAGTCGCTGGTATGGTGGAACAAAGACGGAGTTTCCGTCGCGCTTTGTCCAGTACCTGGTTTCATGGAAAGACTATGGAGATGAGGAGAACTCATGGGAGCCCTATGAGATGCTAGAAGGGACAGGCCTACAGGCCATGTTAGATTTCCACCAAAGATATCCGTCCAA
>PYWC01000041.1:950311-984303 GCA_003182015.1 Tuber magnatum
AGTAGATAGATAAACCGCTCACGGTAGCTTCTGAGGTCAAGTAGAGATCCATGCATATGGGAAGTGTGTCATAGATAGTCTAGTTCATCCGGCGTCTTGACTGTTAGCCACTGGCAAGACGCCGATGCGCAAAGGTTTTCACTCCAGCGGACAAAATGGAAATGCAATGCAGAAACGATAACTGCATAAGGTGAACGCCGACTAGAGTGTGTTGACACATACAGGCCCGAAAGGGGTGTCACGAGACGTGTCGGACCGCCCTTAGTGGAGAAGGGTGTGCTCGCACAGTTGGAGTAAACTGATGGGGGAGTTTCTGGCATCAGATAAAACCACCTGAAAGTCTATGCGAGAACTCTCCTACTCCAACAATCAATCCTCTCGAGACCTTAATTGACTGAAGCGTCAGGCTTAACGATATTAAGTTTTACCGTCTACTTTACTCTTACATTTGGGTGAACTTTTGGCGATAAGATTGAAGTTGTTTGGTGCGGTCGCAATCTTGGGATCCATCTTCCTAGGGGTGCCCCCGTTACAGAAGCACCAAATATATATTCTATTGCTGGAAAACTATGAATGGGTTTCCATACTGGAGTGTATTAGTGCTTCAGGTCGATCGATGTATCCTATGGTTATATTCAAAGGCAAAGTAGTAAAGACAACATGGTTTATGGAGGATGATACTCCAAACTGGCTAATTGCAACCTCCTCCAAAGGTTGGACTGTGAGCTGTATTGCTCTCTGCTGGCTGCATGAAATCTTTCTACCAGAAACAACTTCTCAAGATTCTAGCGGAAGATCAACTCTGAGACCCCACCTACTGATTCTAGATGGACATGGCAGTCATGTCACAATTGAGTTTATGGGAAAATACTGGAGAAACAATGTTGAACTTCTCTTTCTCCCAGCCAATTCCAGTTACGTCCTCCACTCACTTGACCTCAGTGCTTCCTCCATACTCAAGACCGAATATCAGAGAGAAATTGCAGATCTTGCCTGCTTGGATGATACTGCACCAGTCAAGAAGCAGCGCTTTGTTCAGTGCTATGAGAAAGCACAGGCAAAGACATTTGCTGCCAGTCTTCTCTGTTCTGGCTGGGTCGCTGTAGGCCTTTATCTATAGAATCTCTCCAAAGCTCTCAATACCTCACACATTCATGTTACTACAACTCCACCCACTCCGGTAATACCTAAACACCTCCAAATTGAGTCCCGTGATTGTAATACAATATTTCCTACTGCCAAACATTTATATGACATTTATTACCCAATGTAAAAGCTTGGTTCACTGAGTTGGGAGCAGTGTATGGTATTGCAGAAGGCAGGTAAGGGTATCCACAAGCTTACAACTGAGAAGACACTGGTTGAAGCAGGCAACCACTGTGTTATCAGTAACTAATTCGATTTCTAGTAGAGTGTAGTCAAGTGTATAGGTATTTGATAATAGAGTAAATATCAGGAAGGCTTGTTAAACCATAATATTTTGTTCCTTAAAGAGTAGAAGGTGTAAATTTAGGTATCGAATAATAATATAACTTGTTATATTTATAAGGTCTCTTCTCTATCACTGCTTCCTCTAATAGTGTGGGAGGAACTCTTATATTTATATCCTGTGTGAGTTTCCATGGCTACTACATCTAATTCCTATAGTACTTAAGTACTCTGCTGAATTTTGCATCAACATCAATCTTATCTTTCAGGTGTGAATACTCATTGATCTTGAATTTCTTTACCAAACTTGGCTTTAGGTCTTTAATAACTTCATCTTTCTGAGGGTGTCATGAACTCTGCCAGTCAAAAGGTAACAATGCCTTTGCCAAATAAACTATTCTAGATTATGCCATTTTATTCAAAATCTCTCTTGTCTGTTCCTCTGTCATTGGAGTGATCAATTCTGTTATCAGACAACGGTGGACAAAGCAGAGACTGGACTACAGTGACTCTTCTGAGAGTATAGTAGGCTTAGCACTCCATCGCTTCTTGATTTGGCTAGCAAGACCATCTTATGTCTATCTACATTTCTCTCGTCCATAATAAAGAGTCGGCTAAACTGTCTCATAACTCTTTATCCAACTAACTGATTTCCTCCATTCAACTTACAATGTGCAGAGGGAAGTTCATTCCATAGGAGTAAGCAATAAGCTGTCTGTTGGTGCAGCTGTTGTGCCAGATATGCAGGTCTGCACTATTTGACATTATTGGTATATATTTTATCTCTTGATAATTATTACCAAACAACTTTGACACAACTGTGGTTTGAATATGTAACCTTTTAATAAGTATCACATGATAATACTACTGTACTAGGCAATATGCCTAACATGCTACCTACAAGTGCAGCTGAAGGAACTACAGACCAAGAAGACAAAAAAGAAGTTGGTCACTGATCCAAATACCCTCTTTGCTAATGCAAAAACCATTAAGAGACCAATAGATAAGACTGCAAAGGTTTCAGCAGAGTTGGAAAAGAAAGCAACAGGGGAGGCTGAATTGCAGCAAACCTCCTAAGCACTAGAGAAAGTAAAGATAGAGTCATGTATATTTGGGTGGCAGTTGTAAATATTTCAAGACAATTTTGCATTTTTGTAGCTTAGGTATACTCGGTGCAGGAGCCTGTATGTCATGCTACATTGAACTATTGCAGTGGCTAAACACTAGGGGTGGCCAAAAACCCTGTCGGCCAGCTTAGTTGACTTACTTCCTGATTCCTGGTGATCTGCGGTATCGTCTCTTCAGTTGACCGAGTTATAAAATTGATTACCACAGGGGCGGATTTAGGTAGCCAGCTCTGCATAATGTCTCCTTCTTTGCTGCTTGCATCCAGACTGTTCTTGAGGTCAAGTATTATAGGCAGCACCAGATTCCAAATTACGGACTCCAATCAGAGTACCCCATCCTATTTGGGCACCTTGACTACCATTATTGGCTTTATTGTTTCCACCAATAACAGTTGCCAAGGTACCCAAATGAGCACTGAGAACATTGTAGACCCCAATCAGGGTGCTGTGGTACTTGCTTCCTTTTTGGGCACCTTGATAACCGTTCTTGACCTTATTCTTTCTACCCTCAGAGGTCAAAAGGACATTTGACGCAACACCTCGCCTTGTTGGAGGAGAGAGTAACCTTTACTGGCAAATGTCATGTGTTTGCGAGTAGGGGAGGAATTTTGGCCATCTGTGACAAAGGCGTTGTTTTATCCTTTTGGGACTTATTTCAAAGGAAGTATACACTAATACTGTACTAGTATAGTACACACAAGTACTACAAGTACCAGGGAGTATTGTAGTCAGAGTTGGGGAATCAAGGAAAGAATTAATAATATGAAGAAATCATTTTTGCACAAACTAGATCTCACTAATATTCTAATATTTTTTGATAGCCAACCACTTTGGTATATGTGAAAACATTCCCCTTGTGCCTTGAAACTGAGATCAAGTGTAAGTATGAGGCTACCTTCAAAATTTGCTGACACCCCATTCATTTTATACCAAAAGTGGCTGATTTACCTTTTGACCACTCTCATGCTTTATAGAATTGTACTATGGACAATTATTAACACAGCTTGATACTTATAGGTAGTGTTCTTTTACCCTCTCATCCTACTAAGCTTTCTTGGCATCCCCTGTATGGTGTTTTCTTACCCTACGGTATTATTAACTTACTCTGCTCCCCTGGGCAGTCCAAAGCAATAAAACTTGCAGCCAACATGGCAATACAGTTTTTGGAATTGTGAGTATAGTGATCCTTTCAAAATTAAAGATCCCAATAATGCTGGGTCACTTGAACATGAAAAAGACAGTGCTGCTGATATATCTAGAGTAACTGTTCCTGTCGGTATGGAGTGATAGTACCCCAACTTTTGAAACACATGGTGAAATTCGAAAAGTAAGAAAACTATTTGAGTACACTACAAGTACTTCACATCATGAAAGTTTGGGTGGATTCTTTAGGTGTTGCCTCAGGCATAACTGCCAAGACTTTAGACTTCTAACTTCTAAACAAAAACAGGGTTATTGCTTTCTTATAATTTAGACCGCTTATTATTTTCTTAGAATGCAGTTTGATTTTATTCTGAAAAGTCCAATCCACAGAGCACCATTACAAATTTGACAATCAAGTACGGGGCTTAGAGCCTCACCTATCACTCACCAGGCCAGGATTTCTGGCGATTTACAATATTCCTACCCAAACCACTTTCTATAGTATTGCGTATCTTCTTTTGCATATCTAGGGTTCCACAGACTTTGAACTCAGCCTAATTTCTTTTGTACTAGATATTGTAACTCAACTGGGATAATAATATGCCTATTTTTATTCTTCACCTCAGGTGCAACAAGGTTCTTGAGTGCTGGTGTACCAAAAAATGTATGGATTTGGTTATGGGCCCCATATTGCCTCCGGCTACCTTCTGTTACCACCTTAGTTCCGTAGTCACTGAGGTCAAAGAGTGATATGTTTAAAATGTAGGCTTCTATATTAATCATTAGGTTAGAAGTAGTTAATCACAATGAACAGATACCCACATATGATTTGTCCTGCTCTAGCAGTTCATTTATCCAATCCACAACCCAATCCTGATGGCCTACCCTTACTGTTAGTACCAGTTGGTTATCCACTATAGAGGAGCTTACATTCTCTCCTACTTTGTTAGACAAGTAAGATCCACTGAGTATTAACCTGTCACGATCTGACTAGAGGAGCACTAGGCAGGTGACAGAAGCATGGAAAAGGTTTCACATAACTCCCAGTTAGGAGTTATAGGGTTAGTTAGCTTTCGTGCGTGACTATAGTTATGGTCATACAGCACCGAGGGAAGAGAAGACGTCATTACCTGTTGCGAGTAAGTACGACAGTAGGATACTGTAACATAACCTCCCTTTTCCTGTACCTTTCTGGGATCCTCTTTATATAGTGAAGATGAGAGGCAATCCCAATATCAGAAGCAAATGACACTACCGTTCCCTATGAACCATAATCCTCCTTACGACTATAAGGACCTTCTAATAGTGTTTTAAGTATGGATTGGCAAGTGCTGAAGAGACTGTTTGTGAATCCTTTGTGTAGATAGATCAAGAATGATCTTGTCATACTACTACCACCTGAATCGCTTTCCCACCAAGCTATAGTAAAGGGATGGAACTGGATAAAAGCAAAAAGACTAACCCTTGGTATACAGAGGAAGGAATAATGGCCAGTGTGGGGGTCGCATACTTTGGCAACTCTCAGACTAATTCAGATGATAATATATCATAACAAAGTATTGCTACATCCACATTAAGATTCCTGGAGAGTATGTAATAAAACTGGATACAGTGGACACCACCCCAAGATGCAGTTATGGCAATTAGATAAAACTTCATGCAAGGCAGTTTGGACCCTATGTGGTACCAGAGTGCCTACAGAAATGTTGTAGAAAGTGCAACATGGAGAGCAAGGAAAATCTCATCAAGCCGATGGCAGACAAACTGAGAAGAGAGTAGGAATAGACCATGTAATGAACTGGCAACCTGTCTCATATTATTACACTGAATCTGGATATCATATATTATGCCAGTAACTTACCACAATCTCAGAAGTGTTGGTGCTGTTTTATTGAAAAAAGTATATTACAGTATGGGTGAGACCTTGGGCAACCACCACATGTCCCATCCAATAATGCATGCGACTGTAATTCTCCAATATGAAGCCAGAGAAGATGGCTAGAATGTTGATTTGGCCACTGATACAAAGAGGGATTAAATTTATTAGGGCCATTGTCCCTGGCTGACTCGCTACCTCTGAGACATTTGTAGTTTCTATTATTATGCATAAGGTATTTGCTGTGATAAAGAGCAGTATCAGGAGGTAATGGAAATAGGTGGTTGAGCTGGAACCCCCCAGGATTCATAGAATAACTGGATAAATTAAGTGTTTTAACACAAGAGAGGAGGCTTCACTCTTAGCAAGAGACTTTATAGCAGAGAGTATTTGGGTGTTAAATCAGAGAGCTGCCAGAGCTCCAAGGGAAATTCCGTACTATTGAGGTATGTTTATTGTCAATCTTGGTCTGAAGTACTCTAAGCAGCACAGTTGTAGCTGATGGATTTATATCCTTCTGTTGCCACACTCGCCATTTAAGCATCTGTACCAAAATGGCATCTGAGTGTGAAATGTGGACCCATCGTTTTGTGTATAAACCTAGCTCTCAACTTAGCACCATCTCAGATCAAAGCTTGCCTGTGTCAGCATTTCCCATCATACTCATTCTATCTCTAATCTGCATTTATGAAGATGAGCCTCAAGCGCCGCATATTCTGGCCCTGTACTGACCCGATTCCCTCCCAACCTGTCATCCAGGTACTGGAAGTGTCCCACATACCAGTAGCTACCAGGAATTTACCATCTAGTGGAGAAGAGAATAAGATAAGTTTAGATTATACATGGGTGTTCTATCCATACTTGTTGGTATCCACCTATCCCAGTAGTGGGTAGATGGCATACAAAATGACTCAGAACAAGTCAATTGTTTCCATAAACGTATTCAAAGAGAAATGCAAGGAGGTTTGGACACTACTAGCCAACACTTGGGATAAAATTCTTCTGTGCCATTAGGCATTCCAAATGCGTGAAGAATTTTGCTTAGTCATAGAACCAATAACTATTTCCTTTAGTGAAATTATTGCTTGTCCTGACAGGCTCTAGAAGTACCAGATTGCTACTGTTGCCAAAGAGGTAAGTGATTCACATAGTCGTTATGGCAAACAAAGGCTAATTATTCTGGATGTCTTTTGCGGAATAGAGTTTATTTCCTCGAAGTGCCTCATACATGGTGATATCTGTAACCGGTACGGGTACTAGGTTGTTTTATATTTGGTTTCACAGTATCATTTGATACTTGTGTTGTTTCGTGTACTATCGGTTGATACATACATTGTTTTATGTTTGGTTTCACAGTATCGTTTGATACTTGTATTGTTTCGTGTGCTATCGGTTGATACACACATTGTTTTATGTTTGGTTTCACAGTATCGTTTGATACTTGTATTGTTTCGTGTGCTATCAGTTGATACACACATTGTTTTGCAATATCGCTCATACTGGAGATAAGCGATATGCTGTATTTAAAGACCGCTGATTCCCGCGATGGAAACAGCAGACTTCGACAGATAGTATTCTTAAATATACTTGGTTGAACGGTTACTTCTTTGATCTCCTATTACACCCCGTTCGAAGCCTCCTTTAGCAAGCAGCGCTCGCTTCGTGTTGACCACGAAGCCATCTGCTCCTATTGTACCACTACGTGACTAGGGCCTAGCCTGAACATGTTACAATATCAGTTCTGAGAACATGTTCATCACAATCCAAGAGTGTGTCACGATTGGGAACTTTATCTCCTGCAAGAGAAACTACAAATGAATACAAAGTCAAACAGAACAGGAAGAAAAATATAGACATGCCATTACTTAGTACAGTGGTAAAACATATGATAGAGCTGGGCATCATTTTCCGGGTTGACGGTGATGGAGGTGTACCTGAATTGGAATACTCTTAAAGGTGGAGTGCAGATATATTAAATTTCATTTGGTATATGTTTTAAGTGTTGCTGGAAGAATTAATCAAGGTGACCCCCTGCACAATTCCCAAGAGTTAAACTATCTAACACCATGGTAGGCTAAGTTTCTTAAGAATTGTACTAGCTGTGCAGCTTTGATGACACATGAGTAGGCTTTAGCTTCATGTGAAAGGCGCTGGAATGACATGATCAAGCTAGAGGAGTGCTAGCCAGATGACGGAAGCAAGGACCAGGTTTCATGCATGACCTTATTAGAGGTCATGAGGTTAAGTTATGATTTTGTACATAACCTTGTTAGCAGGTCATGGGGCTTGTTTATGTTTAATTTATGTATCATGTATGACCTCATTAGTGAGTCATGTGGTTTATTATGTTTGATTTATTTTCATATATGATGAACGATTAACATCATGGGAGAGGTCTAGACTTATCACAAATGGTTACTAGCAAGGCAGACTTGGTTATGTTTCCTACATGACTCCACCAGTAGGTCATTTGGCTTATGTCTTTCACACAAGACCTTACTTAGAGGTTATGAGAATGTTTTATACTTTGCACATATGACCCAGTTGGGTTATATGATGTTATAATTGATTTCGCACCTTACTTCAGATTGAGGTTCAGGGCAGGGTTAGGGTTATGGAAAGAGGACTATATAAAGGTCACAGACCTCACAGATGGG
This sequence comes from Tuber magnatum, assembly GCA_003182015.1. Taxonomy (NCBI): domain Eukaryota; kingdom Fungi; phylum Ascomycota; class Pezizomycetes; order Pezizales; family Tuberaceae; genus Tuber; species Tuber magnatum. Next base: position 958,543 of record PYWC01000041.1, read on the forward strand.
TTAGCTCTTCACACAACCATCTATTATTATTTCCTGTCTATAACTTTATAATCTTTACAATACAAAAACTTTTACACTCCAAACCATTCCATAAGATGGATATCAGTTAGAGTCAAGAACCTTTCTGCAGTGCAGATACTATAAAGACAATAACTAGGACTTGCAGCATTGGTGAGAAACTGATTCTTATGTGAGAAGAGTAAGATAGAGTAGGAGAACTCGAAGAGCTTCCGGACACAACACAGCGCGGCCTCCTATGAAGTTGTCATGAGTCGCGATGAGCAGTGTAGTGGGAACTTGTAATATTTGCTTAGATCTCTTGCAACACCTAGTAACAGCAAAATGACAACTGAAGGAACCCAGAGTTTACTCAAGACATTGAAGAAGGTATCAATCTCACCAACAACACCCGCAACCTAGGACAGATCCACGATGCATTAGGCAAAGCGGTAGACCAACCCACAGGAGCAGCAAGTCCAGTCATGTCAGAACAAAGCTTACCATCTAACAGTTCCTCCTAAGAAACCCCATGACCATCAGGAAGAATGGTCGCAGCAGCAGTACTAGCACCTCCAACAGGGCAGAATACGTAGACCCTAATGATAACTGAAGATCAGGGGTCAAGATTCCTGGGAGCCATTAACCCTCACATGCAATTGAGACCTAAAGTAAAGGTAGCGGACCTCTTCGCGGGTAATCGAGAAAGCTCAAGCACATTCATATGCCAATTAGAACTGTACTTCAAGGTCAAGGGTATGGTGCAGCGAAGGACACGTTAAAGAGAGACTATGTAGAGTCTCTCTGGAGGGAAGCCACGAGGCAATGAATTCTACCCTATATGGAAGTGTAATGACCGAGCATATATGAGCTAAGGCAGACGGAACCTATACCCATACAGGGAGCCAGGAGGTGAACTGGTAGGAACCGGTAGGCAAGTAAGTACTTGACCTATGGAGACCCGATGGCCCGGGCTCCGAGAATGAACAGAATTGGCTGGTCAGGGACTTAGGTACCTGGATACACCCAGGAGCGGTGTTAGCGTGCTTAGGGACGTCAGAAGGGGTGGTTGCTCAGCTAAGCCGGGTAACTGGGGAAAGTTATCTTGTCCACTGGACAGGTTACCCTACCCTCAGGATCAGGTTACCCTCCCTTGGGGCTTGGGTTACCCTGCCCAAGGGCCTGAGTTATCCTACCTTTCAATACGAAGTCCCACGGGGAGTTCGGCAAAAAGGACCGAAATGTTTGTCACGGGAAGCCATGCATGATACTGGAATCTGGGGTTCCGGGGGATGCTATTGGGTGAGCTACGTAGCTTCGAGGAAGCTGTAAATTGAAGACATTATTCCTATCATACCCCGCCGGCCCCACCTTGAGGCCCGGACGTCATGGGCGAACGGTTGTGTAGTTGTGTGCAGTCTAGTAAGGAGCAATCTTTGGCGAGATGCTTGCAACACCGTATACATCGCTGCCATCTGGTCGACCGTAAGCTGTTGGCAGGATATATAAGGGGGCATAGGGTGGAAGGTGGAGTACCTCCTGCAAGTTGTTCAGAGTAAAACGGACCAAAACTGATGGAGTTAACGGGTGTTAACCGTGGGGGTCCTGAAGGTAGTCCCGGGTGGTGCCGGGGCAACTGGGAAAGTTTTACACCTACCAAGCCCGAACGTGCTCCCAATGCTAGAGGCTCTGAAAGGGAAGTGCAGAGACACTAAAAGCATGGTTTCTACCACAGGAACGGTAGATCCAAGGTGGTGGTCATGGGTAGCGCCCATTGGATCACTCCCGGACTACCGTGCCCTGCGGAAGACACCGGAAGCCCGAGACCTGTAAACAGTAAATAGATAAACTGCTCACGGTAGTCTCCGCAGTCAAGTAGAGATCAATGCATATGGGAAGGGTGTCATAGATAGTCTAGTTCATGAGGTGCCTTGACTCTTAGCCACTGGCAAGACACCGATGCGAAAAAGCTTTCACTCCGGCAGGAAAAATGGAAATGCACCGCAGAAACGATAACTGCATAGGGTGAATGCCGACTAGAGTATGTCGACACATGCATGCCCGAAAGGTGTGCCAGGAGACGTGTCGGACCACCCTTAGTGGAGAAGGGTGTACTCGAATGGTTGGAGTAAGCTGATCGGGGAGTTTCTGGCATAAGATAAAACTACCTGAAAGTCTATGCCAGAACTCTCCTACTCTAACAATCAATCCTCTCGAGACCTTAATTGAGTGAAGCGTCAGGCTTAACGATATTAAGTTTTACCGTTTCCTTTACTCATACATCTGTGTGAACTTTTGGCGATAAGTTTGAAGTTGTTCGGTCTGTCGCAACCTTGGGATCCATCTTCCTAGGGGTGCCCCCGTTACAGGAAGACAGAAGGTAGATAGGGTGGGTAACATGGGTCAAGTTCAGGGAAACCCTGCAAATACAGTAGAAGACCAGAATGCGAAGGAGACAACCTGACTCAAACTGGACAAGACAAAGTAAGGAAAGAATAACTTTTCTGATGTCTGGTACAAGTTCCGTATAATAGGAGTTGAGGAAGAATATAATGACAACACGGAGTTCCACATCCTACTAGGGGAGAGGAACAAAAGACTCCAGGGAGCATGGAAAAGCTCAGAGCATACATATATGACTATGGGGAACTTTGTGGTATAGGCTACTGACGAGAAAGACAAGATCAGCCTTGTAAACGGTACAGGTACTAGGTTATGTTTTTTGTCCTGTTTTACAGAATCATTTGATACTTGTTTTGTTTCAAAGCTATTACTTGATACTAGGGATACTTTATGTTTTATTTGATAGTACTGTTTGATACTTGCTATGTTTCAAAGCTATCGTTTGATACTTTGAAAGGGATTATGTTATTGCTCATGATAGAGATGAGTGAGGACTTGTATTTAAACACCACTGCTTCCACGATGGAAACAGCAGACTTGGACTGACAGTATCTTTAATATACTTGGTTGAACGGTTACTTCTTGACCTCCTAGTACTCTATTTCGAAGCCTTGTTTAGTCTATGCAGATCTTGCCTCTTGCCCAGCAAGCAGGCCACCTGTTACTATTGTACTCGAAGCGTGATAAGCACGCTAGGTATGCACAGGTTACTTTTTTTTAACCTCACCGAGTGGTTACGAATATTGTACCTGGACGAGGCCAGATCAACTTATAGACATCTAGCAAGAAATGCTATCAGCTGGACATGGTAGAACCCACAGCGGTCACCTTCACCAGTACACACTATCAAACCCCACAGGATGAGGAGTGGGAAGCAAGTCCCACAGGAAGTGTGAGAACACCCTAGACAACCCAAGGAGCCAAAGAACATGGCAGAATCTAGCACTAATGAGGCTGCCAGGCAGCTTGCGAAAGACCAGGCTTCACAAACCTTAGAACAACTGAAAGAGGAACAAGTTGAGATATCGCGAGACCTTCCACTATCACCAAAGAACCCCTTTGGACCTGAGGATGGTGAAAGCGAGGAAAGCAAATCCGATATGTCTAGCTCAGAAGGCCTGTCACATCCACTAGTACTCATTACTGGTAGCACTGATGACCAGCTAGGAAAGAAACCTAAGATAAAGTTACCACTACCAGAGAGGTTCGGCAGAAAGAGAGACAACCTCAAACCCGAAGCATTCAAGCGATGGGGAACCTCGATATGCCAGTACCTGCTCATACTGGGAATCAAGACATCTGAGAAGGAAACAGGAACCTATGTTGGAGCTTTCCGTGAAGGAGCTGCCTTGGAAGCATAACTGTAATAGTTGGACAAATATGATCATGGAGACTATATCAGCAGTCAGACAGTTCTAGAATATCTGCAGAAACGATTCTGGTTGGGCCGAAACTGAGAAGAACTGTACAAAGCCATTAACAGTACTCAGCAAGTACGGAATGGTAGAATGGAAAGGATCATAAAGATAGCTACAGGGCTCCTAATGTACCGAGGACGAATGCCTGAACTCACAGTTAATAACCATACACAGAGGTGAAGGTTCTATGACACTATGGCTACCAGAGTTAGAGAACTGGTATAACTAAGGGGATGGGAAGACGATGATATAGACGACATCATCGCAAATACAAAATGCCAGGATACGATGCTGCATGAAACTGGCGCTTATGGAAAGCAAAGTACGGCAAAGTGAGTGGGATGACAACAAGAGAAGTCACACTAACAGGAGAGGAAGACGAAACCGATCTAGAAGAAGATTCACAGAAATAGAGAACTAAAGCGAAAGCAGAACAGAGGATGCTTCGAATGTGAAAAGAAGGGATACATGGCACGGAACTGCCCCACCCAAGGACAAATTAAGACAGAAACCTCAGCAAACCAGGTTGAGACACAGGAGTTCAAAGAGGTGGAGATTAACTCAGCAGATGTGAAGACTGAGATTGAGTGCTACCGAACCCTTCCAGCCACTCCCCTTCACCTCCACCAAGCCTTGGAGGGAACCATCTTGATTAATGGTGCACGCACCAGGGTGTTGTTTGACACAGGAGAAGTGGACACAGATGTTATTAGCAATACCTTTGTCACAACCGAGGACATCTCGACTCAACTGATAAAAACAGCGGTCACTGTGAACATGGCCATAAAGGGATCGTGATCGACAAGTCATAAGACTTGTGAAGTAACCATCCAACTCAGTTTGGCTAGGCTACTGAAAGAAAGGATAATAGTTGTGAATTTGGCGAAATATGATGTACTACTAGGGATGCCTTTCCAGACCCAGTACAGAGCTGTTATCCAATATGGTGAAGCAGCAATTGAACTCACTAAGAAAAAGTTCCGAGTACTATGCAGACCAACTAGTGCGGTGTTTAGAGCAGCAATTTGCGAAACTGAATAGGAGGAAACCCTAACTGAGTTTGCGGATGTATTCTCAGAGAAGATTCTAGAGATCTTACCACCCCTTAGAAACGTGAATCACCACATTCGCCTAAAAGATATAACAGACCTCCAAAACCAACCAATATACACCATACCTAAAGCATACAAAGGAAAGCTCAGCGACTGGATAAAGCAGAACTCAGGGACTGGAGTTATCTACCAGACCGAATCTCTAGGAGTAGCATCCATGTTTGCTCAGCCGAAATCTGATGGAAGGATCAGACCACTAGTGGATTTGAAATTACGAAATAACAATACAGTCATGGATAGCTCGTCGATCCCAAATCAGATACAGATTCTGAATGTAGTGGGAAGAGCAAGGTTCTGAAGTAAGATAGATCTTAGTGATACCTACTTCCAGACCTAAGTTGACCAGTGAATGAGAAATTCAATACCTTCAGGACCCCGTTTGGTGGATTTGCAGGCAAGGTCATGTTGCAAGATAAGATGAATGCTTCCTCTACCTTTATGCATCTAATGGAGGATCTAATCCGTGACTTTCTACACCACTTTGTGTGGGTGTATATTGATGATATCCTTATTTATTCAGACATGGAAACAGGGAACGTACAGCATATTGGAAGGGTATGTGAACAGTTGTAGTAGGCAAGGTTTTACGCTATGAGAAAGAAGTCAACCCTGTTTGTGAAATCACAGGAAGTACTAGGACATGTCATTGACAATGAGGGGATTTACACCTCCCCTGGGAAACTAGCTTCGATTGGGGAATGGGCCTCACCCAAAAACCAAAAGGAACTGCAGTGATTCCTGGGTCTGGTAAACTATATTGTGCAATTCCTACCACACCATACTATGGTCATGGTACCCCTTACAGATGTGACAGGCAAAGCAGAGTTTGTCTGGACCAACACATACGATAAAGTATTATACAACATCAAAGAACTGATCAAACAAGTGCAGGTAATCAGACCAATAAATTATAACTGGGAAGACCCCATATGGCTAATAACTAATGCCTCCGATATTGGGGTTAGTGCATAGGTTGGCCAGGGGCCAACACATGAAACAGCCCGCCCAGCGGCACTCCACAGTCAGAAGTTTACAAACTCCCAGACCAACCATGGTACTACAGACAAGGAGGCACTAGTGGTAATTGATGCGCTCCAAGCTTTCAACCCCATGCTTATGTGTTCCATATTTAGTATTATCACAGACCACCAACCCCTGGTAAACCTGAAGACTTACCGGATCCCTGGCCGAAGAAGGACTCGCTGGGTAAGTAAGCTAAGCAAATATGATACAAAGGCGTTGTACAGCCCAGGATGAACAAACTATTCAGCTGATGCACTCTCCCACATCTTCGAACACTGTGATGACCAGACTCTACCACTCGTCCTCGATCATATACTTGAGGATAATGATATCTCTGACTCGACCTCCTAAGAAGATCAATCTATAGTGCTAGCCTTGATGGCTGAGAAAACCTCTCCTACCTCCCCAGCTTGCGCTATGCAGTTCTGGGAACCCCACTATTGCTCCCAACCCAAAATAGGAGAAGACGAACTCCCCTTGAGGGGTAGTACTAAATATAGCTCTGAATGGGATGAACCTATGTCCTAGGCAGTGGCAGCACTGTCTGATGAACTGACGCAACCTCCAGTGACCCTCTTAAGTCCTCAGCCATATTGACACCTTGCTATCTGGGCAATAGAAACCCACAGGGCGACCCCTCCATTGAGCCCATCAAGACTACCTGCAGCAGACACCCTGTATGGAGGACCACTTCGCATCTACAACAACCAACCAGTTGTCACAGTTGTACCCCCCCCAATAGATGTACACTGCCATGGCCTCTACGATGTCCTGGAAGAAGAAGAAGACACAGGACAGACTACGACCGGAGTACAACAGATTGAAGTTGAACAGGACGTTATTGATATATCTTGTGGAATGCGGAGTGTTTTCCGACAACAGATGGTATCTGGATACTGACATGAACCAATCTACTCCCGTAGTATGAGGCGTGCTGGATAAGGTGACCTGGAAGGAGCCTACATAACAGACTGAATGCTATAGATGAGGACCCATTATGGTGAACAATGCTTCTTTATTCCTAAAGGACAGGTGTTCAATGGGAAGACTTTAGGAGAATATGTTATGAATAAGATACCTGGCAAAGGACACCAAAGTGCAGAATGATACCTCCGATGCGCAACTGAATACCTCTACTGGCCTGAGATGAGAAAGGACTTTCGCAATAATGTGAAACAATGTGACACCTGTCAAACAAATAAGGAACCAACCCACAGACCTGAAAGAAGAACTTGGACACTTGACCCAGCTGCTGAGGCGTTCGAACCGATCGCCATTGACTTCACAGGACCTTGCAACAAGTCAAATAGATTTGGCCTTGTCCTGATAGCAGTGGATCGATTAAGCAGCTATGTGTGGCTTATACCTACCAATACCACAGTCATGGTAGAAGGGACAATGAAGCTCCTAGAACGAGGCATCATCACCCCTTATAGCCACCACCTGTCAATAAGCAGCGATGCTGACCCTCGTTTCCAATTTAACTGGGGGAGGCAGACCTGCAAATCCCTTTGAATTGAGAACATCAAAGCGGCGCCTGGTTACCGTGAAACCAATGGACAGGTAGAATGAATGATCCATGACCTCAAGACCAGCTTGAGGAACATGGTCAACAGACCTCAGACGAACTGGGAACCTCTCCTTAGTACCCTCACAGCATACCGGAATGCTGGCTTTTTTGAAACCCTAAACATGTCACCGTACAAGGTAATATATGGACACAACTACCCTCTACTTCCAGTAACTCTCTTCAAGAATTCAGCAGTCCCTGCGTTGGACAACCCTCTCAACTGGCACCAAAGTGAGTGGAACTTAGCTTTCCAGGCAATAAAGCAAGCTAGACACCAAAGTGCAACTACAGCAGCACGTCATAAAAGACCTCATAAACCTATAGCGGTTGGAGAATTGGTCCTGGTACATGGAGCACTGTTTGCATCAACATCTGGGAGGAGCAAGAAACTACAACCTCGCTAGTGAGGACCATTTAAAGTACTGGAATTGGATGAGTTTACCGAGCACTACACAGTCAAGATAGATGCACGAACCTATCGGAAGAACACTGGTATCTTCCACTCTACCTCAGTACAACACTACTACCCAAATGAGGACCAAAGATTCCGTCGCCGAGCCCATACTTGCCCTACCCCAATTCTAATAACAGAGAACCAGGAGTGAGGAGTAGAAGAAACCTTGAACCACAGAAAGTGATATAATGATAACGAATTCCTAGTGAAGTGGAAAGGATATCCACAAAGTGAAGATGGTTGGGAACCTCTGGAAGGCCTCCAGCACAGCATGGAGCTGGTGAATGAATGGTGGCAACACAACAAGAAAGGAACACTACCAAACATTCAACAGATCTCGATAGGAATCGCCAGGCCAGCCACAAGGTACTGGTCCCCAGAGATGCCTGATACCTACTGGTTAGGAGAAGAAATGTATTCAGGACCAGCAAAGGAAGGCTGCTAGGCTGGTTACTTTGATAGTGAGTTCGAATAGACCAGTGACAAGGACGAAGTAATGGAGGATGCAGCACTTGACTACTACTTCTAAAAACCTTACACCCCTCTATCCGAAACCGTAATGATGTAAAACTATGTGGAACTTAGTATAGAGCAGTGCTATCAGCTTGTGGGAATGGTAGTGAACTGCGGTACTGTCCCATTATCTGAATATTTCTCTAAAATTTACTGTTCTTACTGCAAAGAATGTGGAATGGTTCAAGTGATCTGTGAGGACAATGTTGGAATGCGGGACTACTGTGACATCCTATGGTATGAGAGTGGGTTTTTTGTTGAAGTTGCAGTTTGCGCTTCTTGTTTGTTGTCTGATTACATGTTGGGCGATGATTTCCTTGAGGAGGAAGGTTATAACCAGGAGGATTTCTTTGAGAATTTTGATTTTCAGGATTGTTAGTTTTGTTTTAGGTTAAACAGTTGTTTTGTTTTGGGGAATGTAACAGGTACAGGTACTAGGTTATGTTTTATATTTTGTTTTATAGTATCATTTGATACTTGTTATGTTTCAAAGATATCGCTTGATACTTGGGATATTTTATGTTTGATTTGATAGTATCATTTGATACTTGTTTTGTTTCAAAGGTATCGCTTGATACTGGGGATGTTTTATGTTTTATTTGATAGTATCGTTTGATACTTGCTATGTTTCAAACCTATCGTTAGATACTTGGAAAGGGATTATGTTATTGCTCATACTGGAAGTGAGTAAGAACTTGTATTTAAACACCGCTGATTCCACAATGAAAACAGCAGACTTCCACTGACAGTATCTTTAATATACTTGGTTGAATGGTTATATCTTGATCTCCTATCATGCCCTTTCAAAGCCTCCTTTAGTTTACACAGCTCTCACCTCTTGCCCAGCAAGCCGGCCACCTGTTACTATCGTACTCAGAGTATGATAAGCACCCTAGGTGTGAACACGTTACAACCCTGGTTTGGTATCTCCAAAACAGAGCAGCAGACATGATACAACAAACCATGCTGTAAAACAACAATGGTACCTATTGCCCTGCAAACATGTGTAAGCCAACACAGGCTGGGGATCCTATGGACTCGGATGTAGCAGGAAGAGGGAATCAAAGGTTCCAATAGCTGTCTGACCAAGAATACCAGCAAAGAAGCAAGGAAAACATCTGCCTAAGGTACTGGCTAAAAGAACATTTCATCAACAACCACAGATGGAAGGTGATCAAACTTCAACAGACAAACGTGACCAGAAGCGGCAAGGAGGAGGAGACTTTAAATAAATAAAGTATACAGCAAAGGACGGTCTGTGGGATGATAGAAGAGGTAAAACCAGTAGTATTATACACATATCAATAATACAGAAACAAAAGACAATGACAAGCATCATAGACGGTTACGACAATGAATATCTTATGATAAAGATCAAACTATGCACCAGCAACAAAGAAATAGCAACAAATACGGAGCTCAACTCTGGGGCTACTGAAGATTTCATTGCGAGAGAGTTCTGCAAAACCAACAAGACATCCCTACAGTAGATCAAGAAACCCCAAGACACATTTGGGGTCAATGGGGAAAAAAGCAAAGCAGGTCCTATTACCCATATCACATGGATGGTTATGGAGATAGGAGCCCACCATGAAGCCATGATATTCCAAGTAGGGTGCTTGCAGAAGCAGAACCCCATACTAGGAATGCCGTGGCTAAAACAATATAGTCTGAACAACGATTTGGAAAAAGGCCCAATTAACTTAAGCTGTAACATGTATACTCAGTTGTGCCTGAAAACTGCACCAATAATTGAAACTGTAACTAGTATGGGTAGTAGATTATGTTTTATGTTTAGTTTCACAGTATCATTAGATACTTGTATTGTTTCATGTGCTATCAGTTGATACACAGAATATTTTAGGTTTGGTTTCATAGTATCATTTGATACTTGTGTTGTATTGTGTGCTATTAGTTGATAGACACAATATTTCCAAATATCACTCATGCTCGAGATAAGCGATAAGCTGTATTTAAAGACTACTGATTTCCATAATGGAAATAGCAGACATTGACTGACAGTATTTTAAATATACTCGGTTGAACGGTTACTTCTTTGATTTCTTATTACACCCTCTCGAAGTCTCCTTTAGTAAGCCGCACTCACTTCTTGTTGACCAAGAAGCTATCAGCTCCTATCATACTGCTACATGACTAGGACCCGGTCTCAAAAGGTTACAGAAACCATCCCCAAAGAAAAAGCTTTACAAAAAAGTATGAGGACACAGATCCTCTACCTCTATCCTAAACAAGCAAGAATGACCCCCAAAGAGGAAAGGCTAAGAGTACAAGTCTTATATTAGGAAGCCACGAAACTGAATGGAGGATCAGAGAAAGTGGCAGGGCATAACCTGTACAGCATGAAAGATGCGATAGTCCTAGCAAGGGGGCAATCAACAATACCACAGGAATTGCCATGAGACTACTAGAAGGCACCTATGCACACATCACTCTAGGCAGTGGTATGGCCACCTGATATGGGATTACCACAAGCACCAGAGTGAGCAATGCAGATTGCAGGGATGAGATACAGGTTGTATTAATAAACCTAAAAGAAGAAAACTATATGGTCTGGAAAGGGGATCTTATAGCACTGATAATTATTGAAGAAATCGATAGCAGAGAACTGCAAGAACTACCAAGCCTAGAAGGAATGGAAAGAGGGGAGGCTGGATTCCGCTGCACCAGACAAGGAAACCCCGTGAAGGCTTCTATGGACATGACTGAAGAGAAACCCCAGGGCATATCCTGTATATCAGACAAGGCGTTGAGTCAACTACACCGATGAGGAGAACAGACACAAATCCCTAAATAGAATAATAAAGAAGAAAAAGAAGATGGACCAATGATGGCAGAAGTGTCAACAATGAGTACGTGGCTAGTATTAAAAGAAGCCAAAAGGAAAAAGATAACCTTGAGGCAGCTGGACCTAAAGTAATATTATGATTGTCTCAAGCTATTTGAAGAAAATGAAAGAACCGACCTCCCAGAACACAAAAGTGAGGACCACAAGAGCAACCTGGTGGAAGGAAAGAAAGTGCCCTTCATGAAACTCTACCCATTACAGGAAGAGGAACTGAAAGCACTAAGTGAGTACCCTAGTCAGAACCTGAAAAGAAAATAGATTAGACGGTCATTATCCTCAGCTAGAGAACATATCCTGTTTGTTAAGAAAAGGGATGCAAAGCTAAGGCTATGCAATGACATCCAGGGACTTAATGCGGTATCTCAAAAAGATAGATACCCTCTACCATTGATAGAGGAAGCCTTGGAACAGTTAGGATGGGTGAAGTACTATACCAAGTTGGACATCAAGGAGGCCTATCATAACATCTGAATATTCAAGGGAGATGAACAGAATACCGTATTTTGAACATGATATGGAATATAGGAATATTTCCTCATACCCTTCAGGCTATCCAATGCCCCAGCAATGCTCAAAGAATCGATCAACTTCAAGTTGAGCAAATACCTAGAAATATATTGCATTGTCTACCTGGACAAGATACTCATATACTTGAACAATATGGAACAATACCATAGAGATATAGGGGTGGTACTGCAGGTGGTGAAAGAAGCCAATGTCAAACTAAAATCTTCAAAGTGTGATTTCTATGTGAACGAAGTTGAATAGACAGGATTCATTGTCAACCTGGATGGAGTATGAGCCGACCTAGTCAACACAGTAGTGATAGATTACTGGAAGACCCAAGAAAGGATTAATGGAGTGCAAAGCTTTGTGGGCTTTTGCGACTTCTATCAATGATTCATAGAGAGATTCAGCTAAGTAGCCAAGCCTCTCTCCTATATGGTTGGAGAAGGAATCAAATAGGGATGAGCAAAAAAGAACAACAAGTCTTCAATGACATGAGGAAAAGACTTACTATGATACTGATACTTTGACATTTTGATCCCATGTTATCTATCATGATTGAGACAGACGCATTCAACTACATATGTGTTGGAATTCCCTCACAGCACGGACAGGACAGACCATGGAGACCAATCACATTCCGATCTAAAACAATCTCAAGGGCAGAGCAAAACTATGACATTTATGACAAAGAACTGTTAGCCATGGTTCAAGCACTCTAGGACTGCAGGAAAGGCACTCTAGAAAGTCAATACATACTCTGTATCATTCCTGACTACAAGAACCCACTAGTGTTTACTACCACCAAGGAACTAAATAGATGACAAGTCAGATGGAGTAAAACATTAAGCCAATGCCATCTACAAATCCAGTACTGATCAGACAAACAAGGCAAAAAGCTGAATGCATTGACCAGAAGGATGGAAGATTGTTCAGACAAGGAGGAAACATGGTTGCACCCCCAAGGAGTTCTCCTCTCAAGAGAAAAATACATTCAACAATAGGAATGGGATAGTGGATATAAAGCTCAGAACGAGATAACTACAGAAACAATAAAGGACAACAAATACGAAGAATAGATATGACATAGTACTACTAAGGATACAAAAATCAGTGAGATTAAGAAGGCCTTAAATGAATGCCAAAAACAAATCAAAAAAGGTAGCATGCAGGCTATACCAGGACAATGACAGATATCTATTGTATGACAACAAGGTAAGGATTCCAAATGATAAAGCTTTAAGGACAGAAATAGTATGAAGACTCCACGATAATGCACAAGTGGGACATGGTGGAACAGCTAAAACAACTTTACTGATTCAATAATCCTACTACTGGTCTTTTAAGTGAGAAGATAGCAAACTATATGCATAAAATTGCAATACCTGTCAAATAATGAAAATGATAAAGCATGCATCCTATGAACTACTCAAAGCAATTGTAGGAGCTGGAAGGCCATCACAATCTATAGCAATAGATTTCATCACCGGACTCCAAGAATTGAACTATTATGACTACTCATAAGTTGTTATCAACCAAGTGATAAAAATAGTGCACTTTATACCACGCCGAACCGATACGATGGCACCACAATTCTTCAACCTATTCAAAACTCCAGTCTTTAGACCACACTGGGTACTAAAAGATACCATCTCTGATAGAGGATCACTATTTATATCAGAAGTGTAGAAAGAAGTAATACAACAATTAAGTATCAGCCAATGCTTGAGTACAGCATTGTACATGCAAATGGATGGACAGACTGAATGAATGAATACAATGTTGGAACAATCTATATGAGCCTACATTAACTATCAACAGAATGATTGGACAGAATTCATATCTATGGCAGGATTTGCCAACAACAACAGAGAACAAGAAATGATAAAGATGACATCCTTCTTTCTGAATTATGGATATGACCCATCGTTTAACGTAGCAGAATACCAAGTGATGAGGAAGATAATACAAGGCAACAATATAATGAAGATATATGACATCTTAAGATATGAAATGACTCTAGCACCAATAAGTCAAAAGGAAAAGAGCGATAACCACTGAAAGCCAGATGTGAATCTTGCAATCAATGACAAGGTGTTGTTGATACCACCCAATATCCAGACCACAAGGCCTTCAAGGAAACTGGAGTACAAGAAACTTGGACTATTTAAGATAATCAAACAGGTCGGACTGAGAGTATATAAACTTGACCTCCCCACCGGGATGAAACAAACATATTCAATATTCCATATCAGCCTCCTCAAACCCTATCAGGAAAACTCGTTTTCCTTGCAGAAAAAACTTCCCCCTCAGCCTATTCGCATAGACAGGGGAGAGGAATATGAACTTGATGAGATGATAGACTTAGACTTCCACTATGATGGACTTCAGTACCATGCGAAGTAGACTGATTACCCACCTGAATACAACTGCATATTCATCACAAGATGTTTTGACAATCAGTGCGCAGTGCACATAAGGGACAAATTTGACTTAGGCTGCTAGCCCCAACAAAGCAACCGCACCCCCCTGAAGACTAGCCCATTGGGTTCCCCAGAGTCTGAACCAGTGGCACTGATCAAATACCCAGAATCTGCTTTGAGGATGAAGTCGAAAAAGTGAGAGGGTCAGGAAGAACAATAAGAAGACCAGTCAAATGCCAGAAGAAGACAAAGGTTCCCATGGGACAACAGCAAGAGCTGGGAGCCAAGTCCAGCAACCACTGAAACCAACTCCGTGAAAGGCCTCTAGAGAATAGCGGCAGAAAGCACAGACAGTGAAGAGGCCTGGAAAGCAGAGATCAGGAAACTGCAAAAAGAGAAGAGAGAGGGGGACAGACAAGTAGTACGATTGGATTAAGAGGCAATTGCAGAAAAGGTAAGAGTGGGACTAAGAGGGTAGATAGTCAGTACAGTGAGGAAAGAGGTAAGGAAAAAGGAGAGGAGGATCAAAAACATGGAGTTACTCTGGTGAGAAACAGATAGGTAGATGAGCAGGACAGCCCACTGGATGCTAGAGATGGTAAGGGACAATGGTACAGAGTAGCTTGTAGGGAGTCAGGCTAGAGGAAAAGGAAAGCTAATATTACAATCTAGCTAAAGAAGTACTAGCCAGGTGATGGAGGCAAGGAACAGGTTTCATGTATGACCTCATTAGAGGTCATGAGATTAAGTTATAATTTTGCACATGACCTCGTTAGTCGGTCATGTGGTATATTATGTTTGATTTATGTTTCGCATATGATGTATGACTGACATTATTGGAGAGGTCTAGACTTGTTGGTAAGAGTTACTAGGAAGACAGACTCGTTTATGTTTCACACATAACCCCGTTAGTAGGTCATGTGGCTTATATCTTTCACACAAGACCTTACTTAGAGGTCATAGGATTGTTTCATGGTTTGCATACATGGCCCAGTTGGGCTATATGATGTTATAATTGATTTCGCACCTGACCTTGGATTGAGGTTCAGGGCAGGGTTAGGGTTTCAGAAAGAGGACTATATAAAGGTCATGGATCGCACAGATAGGTTAGCTCTTCATGCAACTATCTATTGTTATTTCCTATCTATAACTTTACAATCTTTACAATACAAAAACATTTACACTCCAAACTATTCCATGAGACAGATGTCACTTAGAGTCAAGAACCTTTCCACACCACAGATACTATCAAGACAATAACCAAGACTCTCAGGATTGGTATGAAACCGATTCTTATGTGAGAATAGCAAGATAGAGCAAGGAGACCCGAAGAGCCTCCAGACACAATAGAGCACAGCCTCCAGTGAAGTTGTTACCTGTTACAATAAACAGAGTAGTGGGAACCTGTAATACAAAAGCACTTTCTGATTGGCAATATTTGAACAAACTGAAGAGTTAGAATTACTCTTACAGCAATTTTGAAACCACAAAAATAATTGTTTCTAATCCCAATTTTATAGCTATTTGCTCTTAGTCTTTCAAAGCAGAAATCCATGGTTTATATTTATTTTTAAGACTACTATGTGCTAATGCGAGTTAGTGGTGCCTGTTAATCAACAATTGTAATACTTTTACATTCATCTAAGTGCTTGTACTATACCTAGGCATGAATAACAAGTGTAGAAATCTGGACATCAATAATATATTTCAAGCAAAGACATTGGCTCAACTCCTGCTACTGAATTTTCATTAAGGCTTAGCCTACTGCATGTTAGTGTAAGGTACCATAATATATACTATACCATCATAAGGCTTTTCACCGAACTACTTGACACTTACCCCCAGCAAGGATACAAGTGTCTTGGGACATTTTCGAGTAGCCTTTGATGTGCCACAACCTTTTCCAGATTATTCGTATCCTATCCTTCTTGTAGTTTAAGCCAGCACAATTTCTCTATCTGCGAATATGTTCTTTCCAGTTCAGTCCTGATAACCTGTACCATAGTCTCCCCCAAATTTTGGTTTGGGTTCTTTCTGAAGTACCTCAATTGTTTTTTGAATGAAAACTACTGCATTTCTGTACCCTCAAGTATGAAGCAATGGAAAGGTGTCACACTTATTGCTCTACTTATCACCTTTTCCAGTCTGTTTTCTGGTACCTTTTGGAGCCTAATATGGGTCTATTTCTATATCATCTCTTCTGGTCCCCCTGTTGTCTTTTGGGAGCCAGATAAATATCCACGAAGGAGCATCCCAGGTTCGATCAACTGTTACAACATCTGACAACAAAGTTCTTAGGAAGGGGTCATCGTTGATGGGTTCAAGTTCGCGCCAAAGTGTACCAAAATGGGTCCCAAATCGGGATTGCGGAAACATTGACTTGCAACCCCCAAAAATTAAAATAGAAAATATATCAGTATATAGCAGAAGACCAAGTGGTTCCGAAATTGGTATTTTTATAAGAAACTTGCCTGATTGGTAGGCAGCATAGACCAACTGACAAAATGTGCTTAAAACTAGGCTTAGATACAGAGCATTTGAATGGCCCTCAGACAAAAAGTATATCTGTATTAAAAATTGTGAATCTTGTATTGCTATAGTTTGGATAATATGACACCACATATTTCAAAATTTGAAAACTCAATTGAATTACAGTATGCAAAATAGGTTATTGTAATGACCCAGCGTACATGAGCTATAGCAGTTGGAACCTTCACCCATACAGGTAGCCAGGAGGTTAGCTGGTAGGAACTAGCAGGCAATTAAGTACTTGACCTATGGGGACCCAATAACCCAGGCTCCAAGATGAACAGACTTAGCTGGCCAGGTACTTAGGTACCTGGGTACACCTGGGAAGTGGTGTCAGCATACTTAGGGACAGCAGAAGCGGCAGTTACCCAGGTAGGCCGAGTAACTGGAGAAAGGTCAGAAATATCTATCTCCAGCAATTTGATGGACAGGGTAACAGGGAAAAGTTATCTTGTCCGCCAGAGAATGTTACCCTACCCTCAAGATCAGGTTGCCCTGCCATGGGGCTTGGGTTACCCTGCCCAAAGTCCTGGGTTACCCTACCTTTCAATACGAAGTCCCTCAGGGAGTTCAGAAAATATGACCTGCGTGTTGGTCATGTGAAGCCATGCATAATACTGGAATCTGGGGGTCCGGGGGATGCTATGGTGTGAGCTATGCAGCTCAGAAGAAGCTGTAAACCGGAGAGGTTATTCCTATCATACCCCTGCGGCCCCGCCATAAGGCCCGGACATCATGGGCAAATGGTTGCGTAGTTGTGTGCAGTCTAGCAAAGAAGAATCTTGGGAGACCTGCTTGCAACAGCGTATATGTCGCTACTGTCCCGTCGACCATAGGCTGTTCGTGGGATATACAAGGAGGCATAGGGTTGAAGGTGGGGCACCTCCCCCAAGTTGTTTGGAGTAAAACGAACCAAAACAGGCGGAGTTAACGGGAGTTAACTGGGGGGGTCCTAAAGGTAGTCCCAGGTGGTGCCGGGGTGGCCATGTGGGTTTTACACCTACCAAGTCCCCAAGTGTCCTCAACGCCATAGGCTCTGCAAGAGAAGTGCAGAGACACTGTAAGCAAGTAAGGTGAATCCGAGGTAGGGATCATGGGTAGTGCCTATTGGACTCCTCCTAGATCACCATATCCTGCACAAGACACCGGAAGTCTGAGAAGCGTAAATAGTAGACAGATAAACCTCTTACAGTAGCTTCCGGGGCCAAGTAGAGATCAATGCATATGGGAAGGATGTCATAGATAGTCTACTTCATGTGGCATCTTGACTATTAGACACTGGCAAGATGCCGATACGCAGAAGGCTTCACCCTTGGGGGCTGAATCGAAATGCACCACAGAAACGATAACCGCACAAGGTGGACGCCGACCAGAGTGTGTCCACACTTTCATGCCAGAAGGGTGTGCCTGGAGACTGGTCAGACCACCCGTAGCGGACAAGGGTGTGCTCGAATAGTTGGAGTAAACCGATGGGGGAGTTTCTGGCATAAGATAACACCACCAAGAAGTCTATGTGTAAACTCTCCTACTCGAACAATCAATTCTCTGGAGACCTTAATTGAGTGAAGTGTTATGCTTAATGATATTGAGTTTTACCGTTTGCTTTACTCTTACATCGGGGTGGACTTCTGGCGATAAGTTCGAAGTTGTTCGCTGTGGTCGCAACCTGGAGATCCATCTTCCTAGGCATGCCCCCATTACGGTATATCGTTAAACGACCCCCTCGCTTAACTCCTCTCCTGCTTAATCATTTCCCGACCTTCGCCACTGACCTTGCATCAATACTGGTAACTTTCTCTGGAACAAGTAGCCCAGGGTGGAGAGCGCAAGGGCTAGTACTGAACTTCGAACCAGAATGGAATCCAACTTGGATTTCGACCTTGATGTTGTCGCGAACTCTGCCAACACATTTCGCGCCTCGGTTTTCACAGACGTTTGCGGTAATGAATGGGAATGCCACCAGTTAGTCTTGGAGGCCACCCCTATTCAGTTACCTGACAAATGTGTTGATCTTATGATGACCTACCCTCGTGCTGCGCCACTTCCGTTTTTTCAATACTCCACTTTGGTTTACAACATGAGCCCTCCACCGCTGGGAGGTATCCCCGTGGGTCAATTCTCTCACGGGTTCGTTGAATCTTACATCATCCGCCAGGTAGCTAACCCACCCAACGAAGCCAAGCGAGAGATTGGAAACGGGAACAACCAGCAACAGCAGGTATTCCGCAAACAGATTGCTACGGCAGCGGTGGAATGGATGCAAGTGCAGCAGGGGGCATACCTGCGGATGCGGAACAATCAAAAGGCTTGGAAAGATCGTATGGCAGCGTTGGAGCGGGCCTTTGCAAGAGGGTATAGTATTGATGGTGAGAACGACGTACTGATAATGGAGGCAGCACCCCCACTTCCACTCGTCCACACCAAGCAAGAGAACTTCGGGATGGAGTTGCTAATGAGAGCCAGGAACGAACAATGGAGGGCCTACTTAAGCTGTGTGAGGGTACACATGTTGGAAAGCCTCAAGGGTGACAGCTACAGCTACACCTTCTCCTTCACAAGAGCATCAACAGTATCCCTATCTATCACGTCCACAATGGCACGCAGTCGGTTGGGCAGCAGGGTCCTTGGAGCAACAGATGGACATCGCGTTAAGCAAAGGACCTCGAAGCCTAACGCTAATCCAGCACCAGATACACCTGACCCTACTCCTTGTCTGACCCCTGCTCCTATCATCCCCCCAGCGACACCATCAGTTGCAACTCCTGTACCATCCATCACCGCGCCAAGACCTACACCGCTACCCATTTCATTGCCCACTCCTGATACCTTTCCTGCCACAGCCTCCCCTGCAGTGGTATTGGTTACCGCAACATTCTGGCCACTATGCGCGGTGTCACCTGGACTTTTTGAACAGGTAAGGTGTCAGGAAGAGCGAGCACCCATGGCTCCCTCATGAGGGACTGCAATCCCCAGACCTGGGACACCTGCTCACTCTGTTCCTTGGGCACCGGTGATTCCCTCTGCCCCCTCAAAACCCACTCTTACCTCCATGCTCCCCATGATCACAAGTGGCAAGTCGGACAGCCAGGATGGGTTCTGTTCGTCAGGCTGCAAATCGGAAGAGATGCGCATCGGGTGGATTCATTACCATACAAATGGGTGCAGGAAGGAATAATGGACCCCGGTAAGGCACAGAAGAAGACAGAAGGAAGGAGATGGATGGCCAACATGTGGGTATTGTGGGTCATGGAGGCACACAGGGCCCTCCATGCAACCCCTGGGCTGTCCAGAGCTTCAAGCATTTCTGCGGATAACTCAGGTGGCTCTGAACCCAACTTCTGAGAGTGGGGGATGCCCTGTTTCACCACTGGCATCAGTACCATCAGGGGCTAATGCCTGCGAGGATGGGAATCAGGATGGCCAGGAGGAGCAGTTTGATGGGTACGACAGACCACGGGAAACCCCAGATGGAAACGCCGGGGGTAGTGGAGACAGATATGTGCCATGGAGTGGTGATACAGCGGGAGCGGGAGGAGATCCAGTGGACTCCGACCATGAAAGTTTGGATAATAAGGATGCCGATTCTCGCGCTGATTTAACCTACTTTCTTGGCGCTCACAAGGATGACTGGAGCAAAGGGAAGAAACGACGGTGGGACTGCCGGGCTCAGAAGCTGGCAAGCGAACTACGGGATGGATTGACCTCCCGGCCACCCTCGACACAGCAGCAGAAGAAGCCGGAAAAGCTGAGTGGCATTCCGGCGTTCAAGGCAAAGGTTACCGAATTGGCCAGTTTCTTGAGGCTGGTGGAGGTTAAGTTTGAGTATTTTGCCTAGTGCAGGTTGACCGATATGGACAAGGTAACCCTGGTGATCCCCCTTCTAGAAGACACTGCATGAGCATGGTATCTCGGGCTGCACTCCCACAACAACAAGGAGGCAGGCCAGCATACGGGAGTTCCTGCTAACAACAGTAATCCATTGAGAACATGGAAAGGATTCTAGGAACGGCTTGAGTGGAGTTTCAGCGGTAACCAAGCCGAATGAGGCGGATCCCTTCTCGAGTGGTGAGAACAGGTGATAAAGCCACAGCACATCAATGAGTAGCTGGACAAGATAATTGACTACATATATCAGCTTGGCTATACAGATCCTGTGCAGGTACGAGATAAGTTACAGTCGGGTATTACCCAAGAGGTTCAGAACGCATGGGCACTCCAGGAGCCCCATCCAACTGACTTGAACGACTACCTTGACCTTCTTCGGAAAGTTCGATCCACGCTGGAAGACAGCACCCTGTTCAGCAACCGTGTTATCCACGCGGTCCAACGGTCTCACGCAATCGATAGGTCATCGACTTCTGCAAGGTTCTAAAGGAAGGATAACGGTTCAGGCAGACTGAACCAGAGGTCTGCCAAACCTGCTAACTTCAATGCAGGGAAACAGGAAAAGCCGGTGGCTTCGGAGCATGCAATAGCATATATGGAAATCCTGTCAACTTTGGCCGAACGTCGGAGAAAGCACAACCAGTGCACCAAGTGTGGACAAGCAGGTCGCTTCTAGAGAATGTGTACTGCGGCCTCCCCAGTCGTTAGTTCGTCCAAACAGGCTCATGGGTTGAAACGTTCAGCCCCGGTAAGTGAGCCCTCTGGTACGGACAAGCGCCTGAACTCCGTCAAAGGGCCAACCTCAGCTTCCTCGTCAAAGATACTTCAAGTCTAACAAGTACCACCTCAAATTATGGAGGTTGATACTGACGGCTCAGAATGGGTAAGAACCCATTCTGCTTAAGGTATAACCTTACTAACCCATATCTATAGACCCATAAGTGATGGATGTATGGAACCCCCTGAGTGGCTTCTGAGATGGGTAAGTAACCCTCTACTACATGAACGAACCTGGTACTGACTATACCCAAGGGGTGTGGCCAGGTAGATGTTACAGGCCGCGCATGGGGGAAGGGCCTATCTTTTCTTTGTTTGGTTTCTGGTTGTTTTCTTTGTTCTAGTTATACGTATTTCTTGCAGGATTTTCTTAGCTGGGTGGGCAAGACATAGGACATTATTTCGGTTGAGGCTGGGTGAGGTCTCACTGAACCCGCCGCTTGAAATTGGGGAAGCAAGGATGGTTCACTTGGAACCGGTCCGACAGTGG
The DNA here is from genome assembly GCA_003182015.1 of Tuber magnatum. Classification (NCBI taxonomy): domain Eukaryota; kingdom Fungi; phylum Ascomycota; class Pezizomycetes; order Pezizales; family Tuberaceae; genus Tuber; species Tuber magnatum. Next base: position 980,510 of record PYWC01000041.1, read on the forward strand.
ACCTCTACCCACCTCAGGGAAATTGTTATGTTTGGTATAAGCGGAATTGGTTCGGGCTGGACTTGGCCAAATTAAATAGTATTATTTCCAAGTTTACCTGAGGAGGGTTTAGTACCCGAAATCATGCTCGCATGATAGTAAACACCCTAACTATTGATCAGATGAATCTCGATCCCTTAATGTTTACTGACCCATTGTGGACACTCTTGTGTCTAAAGGCAAGAGACCAAAATTATTAAGCCAAGATGACTAAGCCCCTCAAACAAGCCAAGAGGCAGAAACATGACAACCTGCCTCGTCATACCAAGTCTGTTCCCCTGCGGGTAAAGGTAGACTTGGGGATCGGGGCTAGACAGGTAAGCACGGAAGCACTCCTGCTACTCGATAGTAGAGCTACTGGGCCAGTGCTTAGTAGCTGCTGGGTCAAGCAAACCCAGGCACCCTGGGTACAAGGAAAAGTACATGTACCGACAAGCGACAAAAGTGGTAATCATATTCCTGGGTCAGGTCCGCACTATACTAAATCATTAGAGATGAAAATGGGTGACCGCCATAATGATATGCACTTTGAAGTTGTGGATATGCCCGACACCAAGGGGGATCGGTACTTACCTATGTCTTGATAAAGGACCATAACCCCGACATAGATTGGAAGACAGGATTACTAACCTGGTGCTCAGATTTCTGCAAGGCTAACTACCTAGCAGAGCAGGGACGGTTAATGTTCATGACCGATGAAGAGTTACTGGCCGAAGATCCTAGCAATGGGTACCTGTTGGGAATTGTACAATTCTCCGATGAGGAAGATGCCAACATTACTGTTAAGCTACCCCCCGAATATAAGTCCTATGGGATATCTTCAGTCAAGAACAGGTTGGGGTACTAGCAGACCACATGAAGTATGACCACACGGTCTGGTTGCAACCTGAAACCCAACCTCCGTTTGGGCCTATCGATCCGTTATCAGAAAAGGAGCTTAAGGCACTACAGGAATATCTCAATGAAATGCTACAAACGGAAAAGCTACAGCGATCCAGTTCCTTGGCAGTAGCCCCTATCCTCTTTGTGCCAAAACCAGATTGTATGTTAAGACTGGTAATAGATTACCGAGGGTGGAACAAAATCAAAGTTAAGAGTAAGTATCCTCTACCATTGATGAATTGCGAGATAGGTTACGAAAAGCCGTTGTATTCACCAAGTTGGACAAGAAGAATGGCCATTACCTTCGTAGGATGGCAGATGGTAAAGAATAGAAGACAGCCCTCTGGTGTAGATATGGACTGTATGAATACACGGGCATGCTATTTGGGTTATGTATCACCCCAGCAACTTTCCAGAGCATAATAAATGAGGTCTTCCGGGACCTCATGGATGAAGGTGTCATTGCCCATATGGATGACACCCTGATCTGCTCCGAAACTGTGGGAGAGCATGTCGCTATAACAAGACCCGTGATGGAGAAATTGCGGAAAGCTGGACTATGCGCAAGCATGAAGAAGTCCAGTTTCCACCAACAGGAGGTTGAATTCCGCGGTTATAAGATCTGTGATATGGGGATATCTATGTGGTCAAAAAAGGTGCAAACAATCAGGGATTGGGCACCTCCAACATGCGTCATCGACGTCCCAAGCTTTATAGGCTTTGTAAACTTCTATCATCAGTTCCTAAAAGGTTTCAGCCAGATAGCGAAACCTGTGATGAACTTGACCAAGAAGGACGTCCGATGGGAATGGACACCTCTGTGTGAGCAGGCCTTCAACCATTTGAAGCAGGCGTTTACATCCAAACCTATCCTAGCACATTTTAACCCTGAATGGCCAACCCGGCTGGAAACTGATGCTAGTGACTTTGCATTAGGAGCCGTCCTCTCACAGTTCTGTGAAGATGAGAGATGGCATCCAGTGGCCGATCATGGTCAGAAGTTTCACCTAGCAGAGATTAATTGCAATATCCATGAGAACGAAATAACTGCCATTGTAGCAGTATTCAAGGAATAGGATCATCTGCTATGCTCAGTAACAGACCAGTTGGTGATCTATACAGATCATGGGAATTTGGAGTACATTAATAGTACCAAGGTCACCAACCATAGGCAACATGGCTGGGCTGAGTTCCTGTAATGATTTAACTTGAAGGTAGTTTACCGGGAAGGATTGTTGAATGACAAGGCCGATACTTTCTGGCCGCATAGGGACTACTACACTGAAGCGGGAAGTGATTTTCCGCCACAGTTGTTTTTTCACCCCGGAAAGTGGGTTGGGAGCCCACAAGGGGACAGCTTACCACCACGGGTGTTGCAGATGTACCAAGGGTTTTGGCTCCGGTTTTTCCTTTTTGGACCAGCTGTGGGTAATGATAAAGGAAGACCAGGAATACTTAAGAATCCTGAAGGTAACGGCTGCCAGTGATAAGGAAGTCGACTGACACTTCACGACGGAAAAGGGCTTACTCCAGTGCAAGAAAAGGTGGTATGTTCTCAAGGGTCGGAACCTGAAGCAGACAATTATGGAGGCTGAATATGACTCCTGAGTTGCGGGACACTGTGGGACTTACAAGACCATTGGCAGGATTAGGGCTAAGTTCTATTCACCTAGAATGAACAAGTACATCACTGACCATGTGCGAACATGTGATGCATGCCAAAGAAATAAGTTCATCAGGCACAATAAGTTCTGTCTGCTGGAACCTATTGATGTTCCTATGCAACCATGGACAGCGATTTCAATGGACTTCATTGTAGCACTGCCGGAGTCTAGAGGGTATACCAAGATCCGGGTCATAGTAAACAGATTCTCGAAAATGGCACACTTCATACCCCTGACCACTGAGGTACCAATCAAGGAGCTTGCCTGGATATTCCGGAAGGAAGTTTGGCACTGTAACGTGTTCGGGTCAGGCCCTACTCATGTAGCGGTACGATAGGAGCGGATGGCTTCGTGATCAACACGAAGTGAGCACTGCTTGCTAATGGAGGCTTCGAACGGGATGTAATAGGAGATCAAAGAAGTAACTATTCAACCAAGTATAATTTAAGAATACTGTCTGTCGAAGTCTGCTATTTCCAGCGCGGGAATCAGCGGTCTTTAAATACAGCATATCGCTTATCTCCAGTATGAGCGATATTGCAAAACAAGGTGTGTATCAACCAATAGCACACGAAACAATGCAAGTATGAAACGATAATGTAAAACCAAACATAAAACAATTTGTGTATCAACCGATAGCATACGAAACGATACAAGTATCAACCGATACTGTCAAACCAAACATAAAAGAACCTTGTACCCGTACTGGTTACACTTCCAAAATAAAATAACAATTTCACCAACTAAAACAACCTAAGGAAATCCTAATAGTCGGTAATTCCTCTATTCTCTTGAAAGACCGCTTAGGACCCCTCCTCATCGTCATCACTATCCTGCAACAATCTCATGTCGTCCTGCAACATCCATTCCCCACCTTCCAACCATCTCTCCAAACACTCTCCACATGGCGCTCCATGCACAAAGCAACCTGACTCCCAGTAGTGTGGCAGGTCCAAGAAGTTTCGTACTATCTGGTCCTCCCATTCCTCCATCTCGACATCGATTCGTCCGCAATCTTCACAGTGATTGATATAAAATATCTTCTAGTATGTGTCATCTGGAATGATTTCTCGGTAAAGCAGGTACCCCGAAATGAGGTCTCATCCCTTTATGCTGACTTCTGCGTAGGTTGACATTTTGTTTCTTTTCGCATAAGGGTAAGTTGTAATAGGGTGAAGTTTCTTTTTTCTTTTTTTTTTTTTTTTTTTT
>PYWC01000041.1:996913-1042839 GCA_003182015.1 Tuber magnatum
CTAAGTCTGCTCAACTCGGAGCCCGGACTATCGGGTCTCCGTAGGTCAAGTACTCACTTGCCTGCCGGTTCCTACCAGTTCGCCTGTGGGCTACCTGTATAGGTGTAGGTTCCGGCTACCATAGCTCCTGTATCCTGGGTCGTTACAGCTTGGCCAAGTCTCGCGCTAGCTATCTTTCTGCTTCGTCGATCACGAATTCACTCTTTGGCCCTTTCGGTTTCTTAGGTTGCCTTCTCTTGGTGAGGCCTTCCCGTAGGACCTGCTTCCCACTTCGAGTCTCCAGTGACTCAATGGTGTCGTGTCGGCGGAGCCGAACCTTTCGCGGTTCTGCCACCTCCCGATGCGAGCTTCGCTATAGGACCATCCGTAGGTTGATCAGACCAGGATCCTGCAGGCTTCGAAACCACTTGCTGATGTTAAAAAATGTAACATGTTCGGGCCAGGCCCTAGTCACGTAACGGTACAGTAGGAGCAGATGGCTTCGTGGTCAACACGAAGCGAGCGCTGCTTGCTAAAGGAGGCTTTGAACAGGGTGTAATAGGAGATCAAAGAAGTAACCGTTCAACCAAGTATAATTTAAGAATACTGTCAGTCGAAGTCTGCCGTTTCCATCGCGGGAATCAGCAGTCTTTAAATACCGCATATAGCTTATCTCCCGTATGAGCAATATTGCAAAATAATATGTGTATCAACCGATAGCACACGAAATGATACAAGTGTCAAACGATACTGTGAAACCAAACATAAAACAACCTAGTACCCATACCGGTTACAGGTGCCTTAATGGACCCGAAGAGTCAATCATCTCCGACCAGGATAGCCAATTCACATCCAAGTTCTGGATGAGCCTGATGTACTTGTTGCAAGTGAAACTAAAGGTTTCGACTGCATTCTACCCTAAGACTGATGGGCAAACTGAGAGGGTTAATCAGACACTGGAGCAGTACTTGCGTCATGGCTGCTCCTACCAACAGGAGGATTGGGTTTTGCTACTACCCCTTGCGGAGTATGCATACCATACATCGACATCAGACTCGATTAGGTGGTCACCATTTGAGATTAATTATGGGTTTAACACAAAGACAAACTGGTCCGGTGTCGTGTCTGACATTCAAGGAATACACCTTAGCAGTGAGCTGTTGGTTAAGGATTGGGAAGGAACTTGGCTAGAGATTCGAGAAACAATTTAAACGGTACAGGAAAGGCAGCAGAGATGGCCTGACTTGAAAAGGTTGCCATCACTGAACTATGTTGCCTTAGAGCATATGGCCATTAGGCGGGCAAAGAAAGCAGACTGTGTGATGTTAAACCGGGAAAACATCTGCATGAAACCATCGATGGAGAAGCTGGACCACTGCATGTTTGGCCCTTTTGTTGTCAAATGTCGGCTGGTTACTCAACCTTATGAACTCCAGCTAACCACCAGATGCAGCATCCACCCAGTTTTCAATGTCACGTTGCACGAACTGTATGGCACAGATCTGGGATCAGGTAGGATCAAGGAGGTCCCCACCCCGGAACTGGTGGACAAGGAGCCAAGTTATGTTATTCAAGCCATTGTGGACAATCGATGGTACAGAGGAGCAAAGGCAAAGTTCCTGTTGCGCTTTAACTAGTACCTGCTTTCATAGGAAGGCTACGGGGCTGAGGACAATTCAGGGGAGCCCTATGCAATGCTAGAAGGGCCAGGCTTACAGGCCATTTTCTATTTCTGCCAGAGATATCCGTCCAAGCCCAGGGACTATAGAGTCTTGGGGGAATCGAGTCATGGAAATAAAAGACGCCGGTAAGTGTCCGGGAGGGACCGTAGAGAAGAGGGGAGGGATGTAACGACCCAGCATACATGAGCTATGGCAGTCGGAACCTTCACCCATGCAGGTAGCCAGGAGGCGAACTGGTAGGAACTGGGAGGCAAGTAAGTACTTGACCTGCGGAGACCCAATGGCCCGGGCTCCGCAATGAACAGACTTGGCTGGACAGGTACTTGGGTACCAGGAGACACCTCGGAAGTGGTGCCAGCATACTTAAGGACATCAGAAGGGGCGGTTACTGACCTAGGACGGGTAACTGGAGAAAGGTCGGAAATGTCGATCTCCGGCAACAGGATAGACAGGGTAACAGTGAAAAGTTATCTTCTCTGCCAGACAAGGTTACCCTACCCTCAGGATCAGGTTACCCTGTCATGAGGCTTGGGTTACCCTGCCCAAAGTCCCGGGTTACCCTACCTTTCAATATGAAGTCGCTCGGGGAGTTCGGGAAAAATGACTGGAATGTTTGCCACATGAAGCTATGCATAACACAGGAATCCGGGGTTCCGGAAGATGCTATTGGGCGAGCTACACAGCTCCGAAGAGGCTGCAAACTGTAGACATTATTCCTATCATACCCCTGCGGCCCCGCCTTGAGGCCCGGACGTCATGGCCAAATGGTTTGGTAGTTGTGTGCAGCCTAGCAAAGAAGAACCTTTCCGGACCTGCTTGCAAGACCATATACGTCGCTGCTGTCCGGTCGACCATAGGCTGTTCACTGGATATATCAGGAAACATAGGGTGGAAGGTGGAGCAACTCCGCCAAGTTGTTTGGAGTAAAACGGACCAAAACCGACGAAGTTAATGGGAGTTAACCATGGGGCTCGCAAAGGTAGTCCCGGGTGGTGTTGGGGTAGCCAGGAGAGTTTTACACCTACCAAGCGCAAAAGTGTCCCCAATGCCATAGGCTCTGCAAGGGAAGTGCAGAGACACTGAAAGCATGATTACTACCATAGGTAAGGTGGATCCGAGATAGGGGTCTTGGGTAGCGCCCCTTGAACTCCTCTCTGATTACTGTATCGTGCAGAAGACACCAGAGGCCCGAGAACGGTAAATAGTAGACAGATAAACCACTCATAGTCGCTTCCAGGGCCAAGTAGAGATCAATGCAAATGGGAAGGGTGTCATAGATAGTCTAGTTCATGCAGCATCTTGACCGTTAGGTACTGGCAAGATGCCAATACGTAGAGGTTTTTACTGTGGCGGGCTAAATGGAAATGCACTACAGAAATGATAACCACATAAGGTGAATGCCAACTAAAGTCTGTCGACACATGCATGCCCCAAGGGTGTGCCAGGAGACGTGTCAGACCACCCTTAGCGGAGAAGGGTGTGCTTGAATAGTTGGAGTAAGCTGATGGGGGAATTTCTGGCATAAGATAAAACTACCAAAAGGTCTATGCGAGAACCCTCCTACTCCAACAATCAATCCTCTGGAGCTCATAATTGAGTGAAGCGTCAGGCTTAACGATACTAAGTTTTACCGTTTACTTTACTCTTACATTGGTGTGAACTTTTGGCGATAAGTTTGAAGTTGTTTGGTGTGGTCACAACCTTGAGATCTATCTCCCTAGGGGTGCCCCCGTTACTATTATAGAGAGTTGATCTACTTGCACTGCAGATTGTGGATTTCTGCCGCCATGAAACACAGCATTTTTGGTTTGAAAGTTGTCAACGATGACCTGTGTCACCTCCGTCCTAGTGTTATATACTACGCCCTTAATTATTATGTCATAAAACGTATTTTCTGTGTGGAAGTAATCTCTGACAGGGGGTTAATCCGTGAACAGAGTATCAAGACCAAGTCTAGCGAGCTTGATGGAAATGGGCCAGTGATGCAGATAGTGGGGAAGAGGTTGGAGTTGGTGAAGAGACTGCAGGCGATGTCTGTAGATTTAGTGAGGGTGGTTTTAGAGTTTAGACGTTAAGGAGGGCCAGACTCTCAATAGTCATACAGAAAGCTCTAAGAGAAGACCCTACCCAGCAGCCTCTCCACCACTCAGATAGTGGGATTCTCAGAATATTTTCACACTCTCTTCAGGCTTTTAGTCTTGTCTAAAGCACTTGCTTACACTCATTAAACCACTTATAAAACTCCAATAACAACACCTCCACCACCTATTTCCACTTATGTAATACTCTCTTAGATGCAGTGGTAGACTCTGGGACTAGTTGGGAACTAAAGCAAGGAAAATAGATTAAATATAGATACAGTGTACAAGGGTCAAAACAAAAATTACAAATAACAAAAAAAAAGTGCAACTACAAGTACTATAGTTCCACAAAACCAGGGTAGATACTTTATAGGCCCGAAATAGAAACTGCAGGATATAGAAATAGGCTTAATTGCATACGAACAAATAGTGGTTACCATGCTTGGCATCTTAAATGCAGCAGTATGGCAGGCGGCAGCATTTGACCTTTAGCCCTTCATGAATATCATGAGTGGTGTTTCATTTCAATGTAGTTATAGTATTGAAAATAGCACCTAGCAACTGGGCTTGAATAATGCATATTATTAGAGATAGAAACCCAGTAATAGTGCTTTTTCCTGTGCAAGAACTGCATATATCAATGGTCAATTCTTGAGAGAGATTCCGAACACTGAATTTGAGAGGCTGGTAGTATAGTACGTGATCTTCAGATGCTTGAAAATTGGTTGAAGGCTTGCCGCCATAGATAAAAGTGCTATTTGTGAGGTCATTTTCTGGAGAAGCATCTTCTGGAGAAGTATCTTCTGGTGTGTTATCTTAAGGTTGCAGTAGATGTAGCCTAATAATTCATACTACCGCTTCGTGTAAGCCTGAAGTTCATCTAGCCCAAAGTAAAAGGTCTTTCCCTTGAGTAATTCCACTATGCGGATCTTGATTGCACACTCAACCTGGTTTATACTTGCATTGTTTAGAAGATACATGGCCTTGAGGTTATCTGTTTGTGGCTCCGTTGTGGAAAACCCATATATTGCAGCGAAAATACTTCTGACCCAAGGCTTTAGGAAGTCTGTTATGTAGTTCTACCCATGTCCTCTCCCTGTTCAAGGAGGACATAAAGGAATAGTTGTAATGGGAACACCCAGAGGAAGATGGATCCCAAGGTTGCGACTACACCGAACAACTTCCAACTTATCACTGAAAGTTCACACAAATGTAAGAGCAAAGTAAACACTAAAACTTAATATCATTAAGCCTGACACTTCCCTAAATTAAGGTCTCAAGAGAATTGATTGTTGGAGTATGTAACGACCCAGCATACATGAGCTATGGCAAACAGAACTTATACCCATACAGGTAGCCAGGAGGCGAACTGATAGAAACTGGCAGGCAAGTAAGTACTTGACCTATGGAGACCCGATGGCCCGGGCTCCGAGAATGAACAGAATTGGCTGGTCAGCGTACTTAGGGACTCAAGAAGGGGCAGTTGCTCAGCGAGGCTGGGTAACTGAAGACAGGTCAGAAAGGTCTATCACCGGCGGCGGGATAGGCAGGGTAACAGGGAAAAGTTATCTTGTCCGCTGGACAAGGTTACTCTACTCTCGGGATCAGGTTACCCTGCCTTGGGTCTTGGGTTACCCTGCCCAGAGTCCTGAGTTACCCTACCTTTCAATACGAAGTCCCTTGGGGAGTTCGGGAAAATTGACTTGAATGTTTGTCACGCGAAGCCACGCATGATACTGGAATCTGGGGTTCCGGGGGATGCTATTGGGCGAGCTACGTAGCTTCAAGGAAGCTGTAAATTGAAGACATTATTCCTATCATACCCCTACGGCCCCGCCTTGAGGCCCGGACGTCATGGGCAAACGGTTGTGTAGTTGTGTGCAGTCTAGCAAAGAGTAATCTTTGGAGACTTTGCTTGCAACACTGTATACGTCGCTGCCGTCCGGTCGACCGTAAGCTGTTCGCAGGATATACAAGGGGGCATAGGGTGGACGGTAGAGTACCTCCTCCAAGTTGTTCGGAGTAAGACGGACCAGAACTGACGGAGTTAACAGGTGTTAACCGTGGGGGTCCTGATGGTGGTCCCGGGTGGTGCCGGGGTGACAGGGAGAGTTTTACACCTACCAAGCCCGAATGTGCTCCCAACGCTATAGGCTCTGAAAGCGAAGTGCAGAGACACTAAAAGCATGATTCCTACTACAGGTAAGATAGATCCGAGGTCGTGGCCATGGGTGGCGCCCATTGGATCACTCCCGGACTATTGTGCCCTGCGGAAGACACCAGAAGCCCGCAACCTGTAAAGAGTACCTAGATAAACCGCTCACGGTAGCCTCCTGAGTCAAGTAGAGATCAATGCATATGGGAAGGGTGTCATAGATAGTCTAGTTCATGAGGTGTCTTGACTGTTAGCTACTGGCAAGACACCGATGCGCAGAAGTTTTCACTGCGGCGGGCGATATGGAAATGCACTGCAGAAACAATAACCGCATAAGGTGAACGCTGACTAAAGTGTGTCGGCACATAAATGCCCGAAGGGTGTGCCAGGAGATGTGTCGGACCACCCTTAGCGGAGAAGGGTGTACTCAAATAGTTGGAGTAAACTGATGGGGGAGTTTCTGACATAAGATAAAACTACCTGAAAGTCTATGCGAGAACTCTCCTACTCCAACAATCAATCCTCTCGAGACCTTAACTGAGTGAAGCGTCAGGCTTAACGATATTAGGTTTTACCGTCTACTTTACTCTTACATCTGTGTGAACTTTTGGCGATAAGTTTGAAGTTGTTCGGTGCGGTTGCAACCTTGGGATCCATCTTCCTAGGGGTGCCCCCGTTACAGAATAGGAGAATTCATGCATAGACTTTCCAGTTGTTTTATCTCATGCCAGAAACTCCCCTATCAGTTTACTGCAACTATTCAATCACATCCTTCTCCACTAAAAGTGGTCCAACACATCTCCTAGCACACTCTTCAGGCATGCATGTGTTGACACTCTCTAGTCTGTGTTTGTCTTATGCAGTTAGTGTTTCTGCAGTGCATCTCCACTTTGCCTACCGGAGTGAAAACTCTTCCACATTGGTTCCTTGCTAGTGGCTAACAGTCAAGACACCTGATGAACTAGACTATCCTTGACACCCTTCCCATATGTCTTGATTTCTATGTAACCCCAGAAGCTGCTGTGAGTGGTTTATCTATCTACTATTTACAATTCATGGGCTTCTGATATCTTCTGCAGGATACAGTGGTCCAGTAGTGATCCAATGGGTGCTACCCATGACCACCATCTCAGATACACCTTACCTGTAGTAGGAATCATGCTTTTAGTATCTCTGCACTTCCCTTACAGAGCCTATGGCATTGGGGACATGTTCAGGCTTGGTGGATGTAAAACTCTCCCGGTTGCTCTAGCACCACCCACGACTACTTTTGGGACTCCCATGGTTAACCCCCATTAACTCTGACAGTTTTGCTCAGTTTTACTCCGAACAACTTACAGGAGGTCCTCCACCTTCTACTCCATGCCCCCTGATATCCCTTACGAACACCTCATAGTTGATCAGAAGATAGCAATGCATGTGGTGTTGCACACAGGTCTCTCAAGATTCACCTTTGCTAGACTGTGTACAACTACACAACTGTTTGCCCATAACACTCAGGCCTCACGGTGGGGCCGAAGGGCCATGATAGGAATAATATCTCCAATATACACCTTCTTCGGAGATGCGTAGCCCACTCAATAGCATCTCCCAGAACCCTAGATTCCAGTATTATACTAAGGTTCGTATAACAAACATTCTGGTCATTTTTCCTAAACTCCACAAGGCGCTTTGTGTTGAAAGGTTAGGTAACTCAGGACTTTAGACAGGGTAACCTGATCCTGAGAGTATGGTAACAATGTCTAGTGGAGAGGGTGAGTTTACCCTATTACTCTGTCTATTCTGTCACAGGAGATAGACACTGTTTGCCTCTCTCCAGTTACCCAGCCTAGCAGAGTGACTGCCCCATCACAGGTCTCTAAGTATGCTAACATCGCTCACAGATGTAGTGAAGTACCGCAGTAGCATGTCAACCATTTCCATTTATATCAGAGCCTAGGCCATCGTGTCTCTGTATATCAAGTACTTACATGCCCGCCAATTCCTACCAGTCCACCTCTTGGTTGCTTGTATGGGTGTAGGTTCAGGCTGCTATAGCTCATGTATGCTGGATAATTACAATAGTACAAGCAGGAAAGAAACCTGTCCCTCTAAATCCCCAGGGGACCGGCAGCTTTGGTGCTAGAGTTCAACGATCCTGTCAACAAAGACAAGACCATGGCTGTAATACCTTATGACTCGCACTATATTTTCAGCAACTCCTATAATGTGATATTAACGGGATTGTTATAGCGTACGTCTCCATTCTGGAATGTCCCAACCCGCAGAAATGATATTGGACCAAAAGGCCTATAGAAGGGTAAGTGCCGAGCCCAAATTGAGGTTTGGATGGCATATCATGGGGCGGCAGAGGTACATCCTGCACTATTTCAATTAGCGAATCAGCACAACAAAGGGGTTTTTCGTTTTATTTGGCCCTTAGACTTTCCACATAGCAACCCACCTTGAACTGTCTGCTGACCATACCAATCAGTAACCTGATCAAAGCATATTGGGTAATAGCTATTTAGCCAGGTGAAAGAAACTTACTGCATGGATCTGAATGACTACCAGGCCCAATGTTATGGGTAAAAAGGCAGGCTGAGATGTCTTCCATTGTCGTTGCTGTTACTGCAACCTTTGTCCTTCAAGTACAATTAATGGAGTAGCCAAAAAGATTTTCTGAGGTCCCAAATGCCTCCTAAAGTCTATTTCCTAGACCTTGAACCTTGTAGTAACTATCTGCAAGATAAGATACGAGCAGCTCTTGAATCTTGAACAATACAGGAACTGGTGCAAACTTCCTGGGCTTGAATGCATTTTCAGCCAGATTAATAAATTGTTTTAAGCACTCCTCAACTGACCACCCATTGATGAATAGTCCAAAGGCAATGAGGCCCCTTTCTAATATTAATAATTCGGATCAGTTTTCATACATAGGAGCACTTACATAAGCTTATGCCATACACTATATTGAAGAAGTCTTGGACGGGTAAATAGAAACCAGCCAGCTCAGGGACATGGTTCTCTATCTGTTGCAATGTCTTTAAGAGCAAAACCCCCTATACACCGCCTCCATGCACGTACAGCAGGCGGATACCAGCTGTTCGAGACTGGATCTGAATGTGAAAAGGTGTAGTCGCAGACCTATACTGTATGCAAGTTTTTGGTCTAAATGTCTACGGCTCTTTAAGCACTAGATCTCCAAATATAACCACACAGTCGTTACCCAGGCTTTCACCACATGGAAGAAGTTTCTCAGGTTTATGAGAAAAACAAGCAAAGCATGTCGATTCGCTAAACAACCCATTGAATAGGTATCTACACTTTTATAACCTTTCTAGTTGGGATAATTTTACTGGCTTGTTATCGCATCTGAGGTTTTCAGCATCTTCCCAGAAGCAGTGCTATAGCAGATCGGTAAATATGTATAATAACCCAGCATAGATGAGCTATGGCAGCCAGAACCTATACCCATACAGGTAGCCAGAAGGCGAACTGGTAGGAACTGGCAGGCAAGTAAGTACTTGACCTACGGAGACCCGATAGCCTAGGCTCCAAGATGAACAGAATGGGCTAGTAAGGTACTTAGGTATCTGGCTACACCTGGGAGCAGTGTCAGCATACTTAGGGACCTCTAGAAGGGGCACTTACTCTGCTAAGCCGGGTAACTGGAGAAAGGTCAGAAGTGTCTATCTCTGGCAACAGAATAGACAGGGTAACTGGGAAAACTCATCTTGTCCCCCTGACCAGGTGACCCTACCCCCAGGATCAGGTTACCCTGCCATGGGGCTCGGGTTACCATGTTCAAAGTCCAGAGTTATCCTACCTCTGAGTATAAAGTCCCTCGTGGAGTTTAGGAAAAATGACTGCAATGTTTGTCACGCGAAGCCATGCATAATACTGGAATTTGAAGTTTCGGGAGATGCTATTGGGCAAGCTACGCAGCTCCGAAGAAGCTGTAAATTGGAGATATTATTCCTATCATAGGCCTCCGGCCCTGCCTTGAGGCCCGGACGTCATGGGCAAACGGTTGTCTAGTTGTGTGCAGTCTAGCAAAGAGGAATCTTTGTAGACCTGCTTGCAACACCGTATACATCACTGCTGTCCAGTCGACAGTAAGCTGGTCACACGATATACAGGAGGGCATAGGGTAGAAGGTGGAGTATCTCCTCCAAGTTGTTCGGAGTAAAACAGCCCAAAACTGGCAGAGTTAACAGGAGTTAACCGTGTGGGTCCCAAAGGTAGTCCTGGGTGGTACTGGGGTGACCAGGAGAGTTTTACCCCTACCAAACCCGGAAAAGGTCCCCAACACCATAGGCTCTGAAAGGGAAGTACAGAGATACTAAAAGCATGATTCCTATGCCAGGTAAGGTGGGTGCGAGGTAGTGGTCGTAGGTAGTGCCAATTGGACTCCTCGCGAACCACTGTATCCTGCGGAAGACACCTGATGCCTGCGAATCATAAATAGTAGATAGATAAACCGTTCCTGGTAGCTTCCAGGGTCGGGTAGAGATCAATGCATATGGGGAGGGTGTGATAGATAGTCCACATCATCAGGTGTCTTGACTGTTAGCCACTAGCAAGACGCCGATGTGAGGAAGTTTTCACCCCGACAGGCAAAATGGGAATGCGCCACAGAAATGATAACCACATAAGGTGAACACCGACTAGAGTGTGTCGACACTTGCATGCTCAAAGGGTGTACCAGGAGATGTGTTGGACCACTCTTGGCGGAGAAGGGTATGCTCGAATGATTGAGGTAACCTGATGGGAGAGTTTCTGGCATAAGATAAAACTACTTGAACGTCTATGCAAGAACTCTCCTACCCCAACAATCAATCCTCTCAAGACCTTAATTGAGTAAAGTGTTCGGCTTAATGATATTGCGTTTTACCGTTTGCTTTACTCTTGCATCTCTGTGAACTTTTGGTGATAAGTTTGAAGTTGTTCTGTTTGGTCGCAACCTTGGGATCTATCTTCCTACGGGCACCCGCGTTAGAATATGTGAGCAGGTATTGTAGGAGAAAAATCACTGGCTGCCTTATGGCAATGATCCCAATAAAAGCGGTAGAATATTTCTACAGGATCAAAGCTGGCAAGAACAAATATGGAGTGAGGTTTTTAAAAACTAGGATACCAGCTTATGGTACAGTTCGCGAGGATATCTATCTAGAAGAATACCAGATACAATAACCGTAATAGCAGAGTCACTTGGATTGGACGCATTCAATTTTTGTAGGGACTTGGCAATATGTTGTGAAAGTTTTGGCGCTACTGGTACCAGAAGGTCAGAAGCTTTGATGAAATCTCAAGGGCTTAGTAATTGTGGCACCGAAATGGCAGCATGTGGATTTCAAAAAGGCTACAAAGTGCTGAAAGGAGAAAAGAGTTCCGCATCGTTGGCGCAGAGAATGCACCTCCTGTAGTGCAGGGTATACTATCTTTATGGCCTCATGATGCCTAGAAGGAATAGATATCACACTTATTTCCAAGAAGTAAACAGTAATATTCACTATTCTGTTCATTTGTAGTATATCAACCAAATGCTATAATGCAATAAGGTCAGGATAGGCAAGTATTTTATTATTTTCAAGACTCACAAATGGCTTTGCGGCTATCAAGGAGGATAGATTCGAGCCCTAGCCTTTGTCCATCAATACCTACATGGTCTCAGCGACTCCCTAGAGTCCCGCATGATCAGTAGCGAAGGAATAAAGTACATCACTCAAGGGCATTAAAAGTCCTGAAATCAAACTTTGGGCAAGAAATGCAGGTGCTGGCTCCTATCCTACAGTCAAACTATACCCCACGATAATGACTATTGGGATATCTCATGACAATTGAAATTATAGCTAGTAATATAAAGGTTGCCTGAGATAGGGTAGTCAGCTAGCAAAATAGGATTGCCATGATTGAGAGTGGGGAGATATAGATAAATGCGAATTCTACATGCTTGGCTAGAGGGGTATCTCATGGGTGCAACCAGCTTCCTCCAAATCACAGATTTGTGGCATCTGCCAACAAGGCTAAGCAGAGAGGGTCCTGGAATGTTTGGATTGGGGAATTCATGAAGCACCAGCACTTTGAGTCGATTAGCCTCCCAGAAGGTTTTGCACTGCAGGTTGTTGGCAAAATTAAGCCACTCGGTGTGTTTGCTCAAAGATGTTGTTGCTATTCATTGCTTCAATTAAGTAGCGCCCTTACCCTCACTTTTATATCACAAACGCCATTCGTAAAATGAATCCTGGAGCCCAGGATGGCTCTCCGTGCGATGTCTGGCTCCTATGAGGGGAATGGGAATAGTCCTCAATTTTGACTATAAATCCACTAGCAGCACTGCCATAGTACTACAATTTACAAGACAACAGATTCCAGCTGCAAGCGCAATCAGAGCATGCATAGTTTGGGGCTGATAGAAGGACACGAAAGCAATATCAACAGATGGAAATACAATTAGGCTATTGGTTCTGTGAGGGTCAGGCCTAGGTCCATATCCTATATGGGAAATCAATTATGCCAAATTGACTGTAACAATATCAAGTGGTTGAACAGAATTTTCAGTATCCATTGCTGCTTCCCTCTCAAAAAACAAAAACATGTCCCAGGCTGTATGGATCAAACGATCCTCCAAAATGCTTTAAAGGACACACAAACTGACACCAATAGCTTAACCACAGATAAAATCCCCAGTATAGAATTTTCTGACAAAGTCTTGTCATGTTTCTATTGCCAACACCATTTACTTGCAGTATCAGAGTTTCTTCTGCCTGCTGATCAGTGATAGGTGGTTCATATTTATTCAGCAGGTACTGTTTATCCGTTGTGTATACAGGGAGTGCTTTTACTAATCTTGGAAACAGCTGCAAGTGAACAGTTCAAACTCTACCTGCCTCAGCCTTTGTGAACTCACTCAACCTCAGAGACGGAGTAATCTTTAGGCAAATCTACTTATCCAGTATCAGAGAGAATTTGGACGGCAAGAGAGAATGGTCATCATGGTCAACTAGAGGAAAACATAGGCAATTAAACCAACTTCTCCAAAAGCCTGAATTTTGCATGGCTTTCGATCAGTTGTTGCAATTTCTAGGACTTTGGGCCAGCATCATATTAGGCACTTTGCAGCAGTTTGCTGCTCTTAAATACAATGAGGAGCTGCTCTGTTATCTTTACTGTCACCACCAGGTGTGGTCAATAATATCAGACAGAAAGGCAGCCATCACTGAAACAACAGACCATTTCATGGTCTAATCCCTTCAACCCTATGCGTCAAAACATTCTACAGCAGATATGCACTATATCACTGACCTAATGAGCAGGGGGAAACTATTCTCCACAGTCACGGACAACTCCATAAGAGAGCAAATACTAAGCAGGATACTCCACATTGATCTAGTCATATCAAGTATCATTATGTTTTTTGCGAATCTGAAATGCGTCGAAGTGCTATTTGCTGCAATGAAGAAATTGACCGGACGCTCTGAGGGCTCAGTTTTTGGTACTTTCTTCTCGAGAGATGGGCTTAGTAAAGTACAAATAGACTGGGATAAATTTTGCCCAGTTCCAGGAGACTCCAAGCTTCGAACCAGGCCAAGGTATACCCAACTTTGGCTCTACACTATGCAACACTTTCCCGAGTTAGGCTCTGAGAATCCTTGGATTGAGGGTGGGGAATCTGGACCTACCCCATCTGCACCAAATCTGAACCCCTTGTTTGAGTTTGCAGAGCTGGCATACCACCTGGGGTGCAACACAGAAAAGATCCACAATTTAAAATCAGAGAACGCTGATAGGAAGTTGATCTGCTGCCTTCTGCTTCAGACAAGGCCCCAGGAGAGTTTTCATTATGATGAACAACTTCTAGATGCCCAGGTGGGAGTAATCTGTGCGCAACTTCAACAAAAAGCAAGCACAATCCTGAAACCCTTGTGCTGAGCTTAATACCTTCCCAGGAAGAGTTAACTACAAATGGCAATATATTACGCAGTTGTGGGCGTCTATATTGTCTAGACTACGGGCAGGATTAGGCAGCTCTCTTCTACAACAATATCCATAAAAGATACGATATTTCTATGGGCATGGACATTTCATTGCTTTTTATCACGAAAGGACTATATTTTGTATTATTTGACAATTTACTAGCCAAAGATCACTCTGTGGTACTAGATAAAGAAGCCTCTGTTCTCAGGACAGGTCTACCAATGAACAATATGAGCATAGATATACCAGGCCCACCATCTACTAAGAGCCTCGAGGCAGGAGGCAATATCAGTATGGATAAGGTAGACAGAGGACTTTCGGACCTTGTGGCACTTGGGGGTTCTCAGGAAGAAGACGATCCCATGGTAGATCAATGTAGGATGCAAATTTCAAACTCTGCACCAATCGAGAACCTACAGCCAACTGCTGTGGTGGCCCCTGTGCAGATGGAAATTTCAAATACCTTATCAATTGAGAGCCCTCAGCCAGGGTATCATGGAAGCATTAATCAGAGACAACCAGTAGCTCTAGGGGTCTTTTTATAGATTAGGGAAAGTGAGTCTATGTGGCATTCTAAGCATGAGGCTGTCAAGATCATTCTGGAATATTTAAAGCAGAGTGGCTGGTATATGACCAATCCACAAGGGCTTATTTTTCGTAGTGGGCCTGATGATGTTATGGATGTATTAGAAAATAATAAGCCACTATGTCTTCAACAGGAGCTGTAAAGAGGTATATCTGGTAAAAGAGTCCCTTGATATTGCTGTACTACTTGTTTTTTCACACTTCTCTTTCGATCAAATCAGCAAGAAACAATTATTTGTCTTGTATGTTAGTTTTGGAGGTCACAGTTTTGTATTGGGTTGGCATTTGACAGTGTTAGACGCTAGCATGGTACTTGTTTGCATACCACCTTATCTTTCGTAAAATGTAGGCTTTTTAGCATACAAACTTTATGATCATGTGGCCACGCCTAGCCACAATGTCTACAAGCCACCCTATCCACCTTGGTTGCTTGGCCAGCACCCCCCACAGTTCAGTATTCCTTGTACCATACATTCAAATATTGCTTGCGCATGTAGGATCTAAATTAAACACTTAAGAAAATACCATAAAATCAAGCCACGGGTACTTGTTGGAGTTGGAACAAGTCAGTCGAACTTTTGGCACCAGATTGCATCGTAAACATTTATTCAATGATGGCTAACACAGGGAAACAATTGTAAACACTGTCATAATCCCAATACCCCACAACCCCAAGTAGTCTATTTGAGTACAGTACATAGTACTGGTACTCACACGTCTGATTCATTCTCACTTCACTTACCAAAATTTGGTAGCTGGCGTGTTTACTGGGAAAGAGGTATAAGTACTCTAGCGGTGCCTGGGAACATCATGCCATTAGATCGAGAGTCTAGTTGGAATGCTCCCATTCCAGTACTGGATAGTACTATACCACAGTGCAGATTGATAAGTTCACAACCGGTATTTTCAAATAGGTTCTTCCCTGGTACAGTATAAGGTACAAGGATAAAGTATCCAAATAGTTGTTTTAGGTTAACCCGCAAAATAAGCCGTGCCCCTTATGAAACTACTTTTTTTTGACTAGCTAAAGATCTCATATCATGTGTTTCTCATGTCACCTTAGCCAGCAACAGATACATAAGTTAAAACAATAAAAAGAATTAATTCCTCCTTCTCCTTTATCTCTGGCACTAGTACAAAGTAGTGAGATCCCCACCCATCTATGGCATGTACGAATATCCCTGTCTGCTGCTTAATCCCTCTCTGTTTTGACCCTACCATAACCTTATCTAGAATAGTTTGTTGATATTTCAGTACTCGAGTACACACACTAATGGTAATGCGGTAAAAGTGTAAATATCAACCAATTCCCAAACATATTATTCTATCTATATAAGCACAAAAGCAGCTCCTACCACAAGACCGAGGCTAGATAAATTAATACCACTATTTCTTACATTTACACTGGAGCTGGCACTAGGATATCTAGTCCCGCTTTGAAGGGATGGCAAACATGGAACACACATGTTCTGAGGTATACATGTTGCTGTCATGATTGGGGATAGTTCAGGGCTCTGAGGAGCATTTGGCACAGTTGAAGTAGTCCCCCCGACACCCACCCAAATGCATCAGTTCGGGCCGCTACCAGTCCACCCAGTTCCTGTAATAGGGAGACATAATCTGGAGCTCGGAGGAGCGGTTGGAGCAGTCCCACCTATATCTATCCAAACACACCCATTCTGGCCACTACTGGCCCAGCTGGTTCTGGTCCTAGTGGGACATAATCTGGAGCTCGGGGGAGCGGTTGGAACAGTTGAAACAGGCTGGCCGAGACTAGTCCAAACACAACCATTCTTACCACTGCCGGCCCGCTCAGTTCCGGTGATCCTAAAGTATGAAAAACTTGTTTTGGTAGTCAATATTGCATTCGCTGATGTATTGTATATACGGGGTCTAGAGTCAGTTAGCCATAGTTGTAAGCAGATGTACCGTGAGAGTAAGGTGTTACAGAATGCGATTTTTTGTCTCAGCATAGCTTGTTCCAGCAAGCAACAGTAGGAGAGTATGAAATGTGGACATCATTGCTTTAGAGCTTGCTTCATGAGAGTATAGAGGCCAACTTTTAAATAGCCTGATTTGATAGGTAGGTGAGTGGGTTAAAATAGATGGTTGCTAAGACCCAGTAGGCAGAGCACCCCTTTCAGAGCTAGAGGAGCCAATAATAGTGGGGTCCAAATCCAGGACTCAGTGCCTAAAAGGCCCTCCTGCCTACAGTACAAATTCACATAAAAGAGCTAGACCCTAAACCTTTGTACAAAATCTGAATCATTCAAGAAAACAATACGCATCACACAATTGCACCTGGAAACCTGCTTTCTTCCAACCTAAGATTTTCTCGCTGGACGAGTTGTTATAATACCTTTCTGCTTGAGTTTTATTCCTCGCTAGACCTTATTACAACAGAACTGTCAGACCACCGCAAAGCCCTACACCTCTCAACTAGCTCAATAAATTGTTTCGTTAACCTGTCATTTTAGAAGAAAAAATAATGACTGGCAAAAGGTATGTGGAGATTGATAGGGTCCTAAATTGCGACACTTCGAAGCCCTACCAAATTCTTGGCATAGTGGAAACCACTTCGAAACAGGAAACTCAGAAAGCCTATAAAAAGCCAGCACTAGCTGTTCACCCAGACAAGGTAGACCAAAACTGGAAGAAGCAGGGCACAAAAGCATTTACAAGGTAGTAAAATTATGGTCCCAGGACAAGTGCTCCGAAGCTAACTTTTTGTTTGCACTTAGAAATACAGGAGATGGCTAAGACCCTAGGATCCCTGGATAAGTACTGTGCGGAAAATGCTTTTGGTCCCGAAAATGTTGCCAAAGGAGAAGACACCAATATGGGTGAAGCTTCTCTGCTGGAAGGCAAGATACCCCAACCTGGGGCACCCCAGCAAGCAGTATACGGGAATGCCACAGATGTGCTTAAAGCTCTTTGGGAGAACTCTGACAACCCAGGCGCCTATAAGAATTTGGAATCTGAGAATGAGAGTATAATCTCTATGAACAGGTTGAGTAGCCTGAGCAAGAATGAAGTAAATAGATTTACTATTGAAATAAATTAGTTTAGGACCCAATTCAAAAGTGTAAAACTGATGAAGCAAGAGCAACTACCAAAGATAATAAACCAAGAGATCCTATTGTTCGATGAAACAAAACAAGTGACATGGCTACTCTAACAACTGGAAATTTCAACCATACGTCAGTGGCAGTCCAGTCTTTGGTCGGTCCACACCCGAGGCCACAGTGGAGTGGAAGGAGCAAGATAAACAGAAGGAACACAAGGCCCAAGACCAACAGAAGGTGCACGCGGAGCACGACGGACCAGGATTCAAGTCCCGGGTGTACTGCTAAAGGAGAGTTGATAGACGGGCATCGAATAGCAGGATATGGGATGCAACTGCGTATGGCAATGAAGAGGATGTCAAGCGATGTTTGCTGGAAACTACTTCCCTCGAGTAGTTTTATCTGGACAGTCGTGGATGCTTACATGTCATATGCCCACACAAAGCAACTTGACAGTCCTAATGGGGAGAGGGTATGTCGGAAGGTGCTGAATGTCACATAAGCAACCTGCAAACCCGGAGCCCACCAACCGCCAGTCACATTTAGACAAGTGGAGTGGCTTGATGAAGAGGAGCCATCCTGGATAAGTCGATCAGCGTTGAGAAAGCTCTTGGGCAGAAAGCTTGTGGATGACGAAGTAGCTGCCTTTATGGGGATAGACAAGGTACCTGAGCTCCCTGGACACCCTCAAATGACCCTTAAGTCTCCTCTCCAATACCTGGATGAGTCTCTAGAACCGCAACCGCCCCAAAATGTCACGCCTCCCACACTCACGTCTGAAGAGCTAGACTTCGCTACACTTTTTTGCAGCTTGGCAACAGTTATCGCAAAAGAAGGCCAGAACAGCCGAAGTGTTGGCTTATTTGACAAAGAATGCTTCGGCGAATTGGGCCACGGGGTGTAGAGCAGTACTCAAGTAACAGCAAAGAGCGGAATGTACAGGATTGTGAAGGACTTGGATTGAGGAGGATTTTTTTTTTAGCAAGGATGTAAAGTTTGTAAGCACAAACTAGAACGTTTTTGCATGAGACAGGGATTGTTTTGCTTGTTGAGACAGAGGTTATTTTGCTAGTAGACTAACTTAGCCCTGTCTTGTACGAAAATGTTTCCCATAAAACATAAAATAGTGTTTATAGGTATTCCCATTGTGACATGTAAATTTTAAAAGTATCGCACAATATTGCCTGAATTGAGGCAATTCAAAATTAGCAATTTTCAAAACAGGCAGCATTTTGTACCCACATATCACTTAACTCCAGTCCTGGAATAGGATGTAAATTTACTAGTACTGGGTCTGCAGGGCACATTTTTATGATCTAGTTCGTGGTCGGACCTCAAGCGTCTCGCATGTACCCCTTAGCTCAATGAACCGCTTACGGACCACCAGCAACTGGGTCCTCTCGGCACGTTTTTGTGTCCTAGTGTGTGGCTGGATCACAAGTTTCTCATATGCATCGCAGAAAGGAAGTTATATCCCAAAATCGGATTCTTTCGACCCAAGGATTGCCCAACACAAAAAGGTGCCCCATGCTGTCTTGTAAGGATTGAACTCCGTTAAATCGAGAATGCAGATGGTCCAAAAACCTCAAAATCAAGGGATTCCAAGGCTAAAATTTGGCTAGGTGTGCATTCGCCCTCCTCCAGTGGGTCTTGTATGGCCCGATCCACCAGACAATCAGTAACAAATTTTATCGATTCCTGCAGCGATCCGCTTGGCGCGAAGCTAATGGATTGTATAATTCTCTAACATGATTATTAGCTACCAGGTTTACTCACAAGGTGGGATCTTTACTCACTGTGGGGAGGGATGATTGGTTTGAATCCATAATAAGGAACAAAAGACAAACCCTTCTGAATGATGAAGCTTCAATATAGATAAGATTGGAGAAGGAATGAAAGTAGACGATTAGCATGTCGAGGGGAGGAGCAGCTCCTATATATCTTAAATCTAGGCTCACTGTTAGGCAGCAGCTCAGGGTTACAATAACAGCAATTCTATATAAGTATTCGGGATGCTTGACCATTACCCTACCCATGGTGGAAAGGGGGCAAAGATGTAGACTTAATTATAGAACAAATTGCGCAGTAAAGTTTTACATGACCTATGCACTCCAATCCCAATTGACTATCGCTTATGCTCAGCCAGGACACAGCTGACCTGAATCTGAAAGCTGCCGATTACCGGTGGGCCCCCGGGAGGGGGGCTAGTCCGCATGTGATCGAGTTATTATCCTTGACGAAATTAAGTAAAACTTGTAGTCAACGCTTTGCCTCTCTGGCTATCTGCGTGTTTTGCACTTTATCCGTGAGAGACTCAGAATTTTCTTGACATGCTTCTCAAATCATGGCTCTGGCCGACCCGAGAAGCTGCTCAACTTCGGCGTAGGTATTGGGACTCTAGTGTTTTTGTTGTTGTCAGAAATGGGTGACAGTGAGCAAATGCATATGCGCAGAGGGGGGGGGGTATACTGTTGGGTCTCTTGTTGGAAATACTCCGGCAGATATCTGCTTCCTCTTCAGAAGACAAATCAACAATGCCAAATTTCTGTCAAGGGTATTCCGGCTACCGTCTGACTTGCACAGGTCATCAGTGGATGCTGATTTGGGAGAGATCACCTTTTCAGCCTCGTAAAGGGTATGAATGAGTCTTTGTGTCTAGTGCTGGTCCTCACAAGTAGCCCCGTTGTTTCAAGTAGTCATGCTCATAGCTGGGAGTTGAGAGGCAAGTATAGTGATGAAAGAAGTAGGATTCGTGGTATAATTTATACCATAGGAGCCATATTATCAAGTTTGGTATAGTGAGGTCATGTGAGATTATATTCGCATTATTTTATCCCCAAAGTAAAAGTCTTCCACCTCAAGGAGGCCTACAGAATAAAATAACGCTTCGGTTTACACCAAGTAAGTTTCTCTGACAGGGGTCTCTTCCTCTAACCGTTGTTAGCAGGAGGATGCGGAAGAGTTGAGAATAGGCAAAGCGCACAGGAGCCAATATTTTTTTTCAAACAATCAGAACTCTGAAGTTCATTTTGGGCTTTTTCTCTATGCTACATATATTCTTCCACTGCCTAATCTAGCATACACATAACCTGGTTCCCTAACTCTTTCACTTTTTTTTTAACACGTTTTCATTTCTGGCTTTATTGATGGAAAGTGTCTGCTAGCATAAAGATTAGTTCACCTGCGGTTGGGCACTTGGATAATGGTCAGAGCTTTATCATTTTTGGTACAACTGTGCAAGGTTAAGATACAATCTAAATTCATGAGTATGGCAATTTAACCAGTAATTTGTAAACTCTTACTGGCAGCCCATCCAGCAGGCAATGTACTGTCTGTAATTATCGGCGGAAACGCTGTATCAGGCTCTCCAGTGCCACTTGTAGAGGACTGGGTCTGAGCGTTAGCCTCTCTGCAAGAGCTGGGTCCTTCCAAGTCTGGATTTTGCAAACAAGGATCGCAAGGAAATGTGATTTCAGGAAGTGGATAGCTTTTTTTCTACGTGAGTGTTACAGTATCTTACCCTCGTGCTTACTCGCGATGGGTAACGAAGTCTTCTCGTCTCTTCGTGCTGTGTCTAGGAGCTTCTCGAGTCTCACGGCCCTATCTTAGTATTCTCTCTAAGAATTGGTTTCTCACCAACCCCAATAATATCGGTCTTTGTTCTGTTAACCAAATCCACGTAGCGGATAGGTTCTTGACTCTATAGTTGATCTGACTAGGAGATAGGGTTGGAGTGTAAAGGTTTTTGTATTGCAAAGATCGTAGAGTAGTGGATAGGAAATAATAGTAGATGGTTGCGTGAAGAGCTAACCCATCTGTGAAAACCCGGCCTTTATATAGGCCCCTTCCCGCAACCCTAACCCAGCCCTGATCCTCAAGCAAGGTCAGGTGCGAAATCTATCACCTGACTCTATCGCGTCATGTGCGCCAACATCAAACATCCCATGACCTCTAAGTGACGTCATGTGTGAAAACATAAATCAATCGCAATATAAATCCAATGCATAAACAAACCACATGACCTACTAACAAGGTCATGCATGAAACATAAACGAGTCTGCCTTGCCGGTAAGCCTTACCGGCCAGCCTAGACTCTCCCTATGATGTTAATCCTACGTCATGTGCGAAATTCAATCAAACATAAATGAGCCCCATGACCTACTAACGAGGTAATGTGCATAAAACCAATTTAAACATAAACAAGCCCCATGACCTGCTAACAAGGTCATGTGCATGAAAGAATAACTTAACTTCATGACATCCAAGCGACATCCTGTGTGAAACCTTTTCCTTGCTGCCGTTACCTGGCTAGCACTCCTCTAGCCAGATCGTGACCTTAGTTCCCCTCTCCCTTATCCTCTGTCCCTGAGGATACGTCCTATCCTCTTCTGCTTCTTCTTTCTTCAACCCTTGTGGCGTACCCCCTCATGTGTTGTTCGTGTCTGAACACATTCTGGTATTCCGCAAGGATCCAATCCTCCATGTCCCTTCTGTTGCTCCTCTCCCAGTCTGTTTTTTCGCGCTGTTCCGCCACCATCTTTTTCACTCTTCATAACCTATTGATGGTTTTCCGTATCCGGTTGACCGTTGTTTGCAGCTCCTCGCTTATCTCTTTTTGCTGCGTTATCGCATCGTCCTGAGTAGGAATTGTTTCCCAAAGGATATCCTGGGGCTCAAAAGAGACTTTGTGCCGCCCCAGCTTTCTCGGCTCTGGCCTCGGAGCCTGTTGTTATGCTCGGTTCTGTTGTTGTCGGTGGTAGGGGCAGAACCTGCGCATGCAGTTCTGGTAGTCGATTTTCTGATGTTTGGGCTGTGTCGGGACCCCCGTTTCGTTTCCTTCCCAAGTTTGTTTCTCCCAGGAATTCGCCCATTCCTGGTCACTGTCCGAGTCTCTGGTTCTGGTAGCCTCTGTGGGCCACCACCGTTGTCGTTCCTTTGCGTCGCAGTGTACGGTGCACTCGTCCCTGGCGCATGCTGCCCACCTTATTTTTGCATGCTCTTTCTTTTGTTAGTCCCCCTCTTCTGCTTCTTTCTGTGCTGGCTGCATCTTTTGTTCGAATTCTTCGCGGTCCTCAACCGCTACCCAAGTGTTCCCTTCCGCTT
The DNA here is from genome assembly GCA_003182015.1 of Tuber magnatum. NCBI lineage: Eukaryota > Fungi > Ascomycota > Pezizomycetes > Pezizales > Tuberaceae > Tuber > Tuber magnatum. The sequence goes on from PYWC01000041.1 coordinate 1,019,523, forward strand.
CGGTGCAGACAGTTGGTTGCTGGTTTGCGCGGGTAGCCCTGGTGGAAGAGGAGGATGACATCTTTACTGTTGGTAAAGTTGCTAGCTGGGTACCACTCTTGATCGTGTTCGTGGGAATAACCAGTCCACCTGGCACAGTACTGTAGTTTACCTTAGTGCAAGTGACAGTCGATTATTTCTTCCAATTCGTATTCGTCTTCTCCATCTATGTGAATACGCGGAGGTGGAAGTTGCTTCTGTGAGGGAAATGAGTTCTCTTGGTAGGGTTCGAGGAGGCTGATGTGGAATGTTGGATGAGTTTGTTTAATCGAGGTGGGGAGGTCGAGTTTGTATGCTCGAAGTCCGACACGTTCGGTGATCCTGAATAGTCCAAGTTTCTTGTAGTCAAGTTTCTTCGACAGTCTCGTGGTTCGAATATTTCATGGTATGAGCCATGTCTTGTCATTGACTGATAGGTTCGGGTCTGGTTTCTGCTGCTTATCAGTCTTTTTCTTCTGACTCATTTGAGATAGCGTTATCTCGTCTCGTAACATGTCGTGAAGTTTCGTCATATCGTATGCTTACGTGACCTTTCTCAGCACTTGATATTCTGCCACATTGAAGGTGGGATCGTATCCATAATTTGCAAAGAATGGCGTAGTTTTTATCGTTTCTTGCCTTGTGTTGTTGTAGGCAAATTCTGCCATAGATAAGAATTCTGTCCACTTGTTTTGTTGGTAGTTGACATATGCTCTTAGATATTGTTCCAATATCGCATTTGTTCCTTCAGTTTGTCCCTCCGTTTGGGGGTGGAAGGCCGTGCTTAAGCGTTGGCTGATGCTTAATTGTTGTGTTATTTCCTTCCACACCTCCGGTGTGAATTGTGATCCTCTGTCTGAGACGATATCTTTTGGTAGTCCGTGCAGTCTAAAGACTTGGTCTTTAAACAGGTTGAAGAATTGTGGTGTTGTCATATCTGTTCGGCATGGTATAAGGTATGCCATTTTCATGAGTCAGTCGATAACGACCCATATGGCGTCATAACCTTTCAATTCTGGGAGTCTGGTGATGAAATCCATTGCTATAGATTGCCACGGTCTTCCAGGTGCTTCGAGTGGTTTGAGCAGGCCATAAGGCGCGTGCTTTACCGTCTTCGTCCGTTGACATGTGTCGCAATTTTTCACATATTGTTTAATATGGTCTCGCATCGAGGGCCAGTAGTGGGATCGTCGAACGAGCGCTACCATCTTGGCCATTCCGCCCTGGCCTGCTTGCGGGTAGTCATGATTTCTTTTTATCGTTTCGGTTCTTACGGCCTCCTCATCTGCGATCCTGATCTTATTATCGTACCATAGATAACTGTCTTCCCCCGGTATAGCCCCAGTGTTATGTTTTTCATTTCTTTTAGGCCGTCATTCAAAGCTTTCTTAATCTCGTTGATTTCGTCATCATTGGAGGTGCTTCGTCGTATCCATTCTTCTTATCCTTTATCTTGTATTGTCCCCACCGTCATCTCGCTTAGTGATTCATATCCACTATCCTCGTCTTCTTCCTTGTAAAAATATTTCTCCTTCAGCTGGAGGATCCTTTGTCGTTGCGACCTCATTTCTTCCTTGTCGGGAAAGTCTTCTGTCCTTCGAGTCAATGCGTCCGGCTTTCCTCCTTCTTTGCCTAGTCAGTATTCGATTTGGAGATGGTATTGGCTTAATGTCTCGCTCCATCTGATCTGTCGTCTATTGAGTTCCTTGGTGGTGGTAAACGCTGGTAGGTTCTTGTGGTCTGTAATAATACGGATCACCTGTTGACTTCCTAGCGTGTACTTCCTCCAGTTCTTAACTGCTTGAACAAGGGCTAACAGTTCTTTGTTGTGAATGTCATAGTTTTGTTCTGCCTTTGACATTGTTTTTGATCGAAACGCGACCGGTCTCCATAATCCGTCCTTGCCCTGTGGGCATGGAATACCGGAGCATACATAGTTGGATGCGTCTGTCTCGATCATAATGGGTAAGGTAGGGTCAAAGTGTTCTAATATCGGCATCGTGGTAAGTCACTTTCTCATATCGTGGAATGCTTGTTGTTGTTTTCTTCCCATTCCTATTTAATCCCTTTTCTCGTCGTGTCGTAGCGGGGTTTAGCCACCCTGCTAAACCCTTCTATGAACCTTCGGTAAAAGTTGGAAAAGCCCACGAAGCTTTGTACTCCTTTTACACTCTTGGGTGCTTTCCATTCCTCTACAGCCACTGTTTTGACTGGATCGGCTTGTACTCCTTCAGGATTGACGATAAACCCTAGGTATTCGACTTCCTCCATATGGAAGTTGCATTTCGAAGGCTTTAGTTTGATCTTGGCTTCTTTCAATGCTTGCAGGACATTGCGTATGTCTCGGTAGTGTTGCTCCATGTTGTCCGAATAGATGAGAATATCGTCTAAATGCACGATACAATATATCTCTAGGTCTTTGCTCAGCTGGGAGTTGATCCACCATTGGAACGTAGCTGGGGCATTGGATAATCCAAAGGGCATGACTAAATCTTCGAATAGTTCGTATCGCGTCCTGAAAGCCGTTTTCCACTCATCTCCTTCGGCTACCCTTATGTTGTGATATGCGTCCTTGATGTCCAATCTCGTATAGTGCTTAGCCCGTCCTAGTTGGTCTAGCGCTTCGTCGATCAATGGTAGAGGGTATCTGTCCTTTTGTAATACCGCGTTCAGCCCCCGAAAATCCACGCAAAGTCTCAGTTTCCAATCTTTCATCTTGACAAATAGGATGGGTGCCCCCGCCGAGGAGGACAATGGTCTGATCCATTGCCTGGCCAGGTTCTGTTGGAGGTATTCTCGCAGTGCCTTCAATTCTTCTTCCCTTAACAGGTAGAGTTTCCTGAAGAGCACTGCCTTCCCTTCCACCAATTTGATCAGGTAATCTTCACTCTTGTGGGTGGGAAGATCCGGCCTTTCCTTGTCTTCGAATATGTTTCAGGTAATCGCGATATTCTTTTGGGACCAGTTGCCTCTGAGTTATCTTCTTCTTCTTGACTTCTTCCTTTACCGCTAGCCGCGTGCTGATTGTTGACGCTTCTGCGATCGTTGGTCCGTCTTCTTCTTTGTCCCATTTGAGATTCCCTGTCTGTTCTCTCCTTTGGTAGAGTTGACAGAAGGCCCTTGCTGATATGAAAGATATGCTCTGGGGTTTCTCTTCAGTCTTCTCTGTGGGAGCATCTACAGGGGTTCCTCGTCCGGTACTGCCAAATCCTGCCTCGCCTCTGTGGGTCTTGTCCAGGTCTCGGACTTCGCGGAGCTCCCTGGTATCGATGTTTTCGATAACCATCTGTGCTATATGATCTCCTTTCTTGATCACATAGTCTTCTTCTTTCAGGTTTATTAACAGGACTTGAACCTCTCCCCTATAGTCTGCATCCACCACTCCTGCGCCTGTGGTAATCCCATGTCGGGCAGCCATACCACTGCGTGGAGCGATGCATGCATAGGTCCCTTCTGGTGGTCCTATTGCAATTCCTGTTGGTATCATCATTTCTCCCCTTACTGGAACTGTTGTACCCTGGGTGCTGTACCGGTCGTGTCCTGCAGCCTTCTTTGATCCCCTCGCAGGTGTTTTCCTTTCGGGGTGTAACACTTGTACCCTTAGGCCTTCATCGCCAGGGGTCTCTTCTTGTCGTTTTGTTTCCATGTGGAGGATCTGGGTCCTCAGGTTCTCTTGTATTGCTTTTTCTTCGGGTATTGTTTCAATCGTTGGGGAAGTTTCCAGGCACAACTGTGTGCAGAGGCTGCTATGGAAGTTGATTTGGCCTTTTTCCCAGTCGATGTTGAGATTGTGTCGTTTTAGCCAGAGCGTTCCTAGTATAGCATTGTGCTTACACAAATGCGCCACTTGGAATATCCTTGCTTCGTGGTGTGCTCCTATTTCCATAACCATCCGTGCTATATGGGTAATAGGTCCTGCTTTGCTTTTTTCCCCATTGACAATCAATATGTCTCTGGGTTTCTTGATCTTTTCCAGGGGTATCCCGTGGACTTCGCAGAAGCTTCTGTCCATGAAGTCCTCGATAGCTCCTGAATCTAGCATTGCATTCGTTTCCGTTTCCTTGTCGTTCGTACATGGTTTTATCTTCATCATGAGGTGTTCGTTATCGTAACTGTCCGTGCTGTTGATTTCTGCCTCGTTGCCTATTGCTGTTGATATGTGTGCGATTGTAACGGGGGCACCCCTAGGAAGATGGATCCCAAGGTTGTGACCGCACCAAACAACTGCAAACTTATCGCCAAAAGTTCACACAGATGTAAGAGTAAAGTAGACGGTAAAACTTAATATCGTTAAGCCTGACGCTTCACTCAATTAAGGTCTCGAGAGGATTGATTGTTGGAGTAGGAGAGTTCTCGCATAGACTTTCAGGTAGTTTTATCTTATGCCAGAAACTCCCCCATCAGTTTACTCCAACTATTCGAGCACACCCTTCTCCGCTAAGGGCGGTCCGACACGTCTCCTGACACCCCCTTGGGGCATGTATGTGTCGACCCGCTCTAGTCGGCGTTCACCATATGTGCATATCGTTTCTGCGGCGCATTTCCATTCTGCCCGCCAGAGTGAAAACCTCTGCGCATCGGGGACTTGCCAGTGGCTAACTGTCAAGACCCCTTGCTGAACTAGACTATCTATGACACCCTTCCCATGCGCGTTGATTTCTTCTTGACGCCGGAAGCTACCGTGAGCGGTTTATCTATCTACTATTTACGAGTCTCGGGCTTCCGGTGTCTTCCGCAGGGTACGGTGGTCCAGGAGTGATCCAATGGGCGCTACCCACGACCACTACCTCGGATACACCTTACCTGCGGTAGGAATCATGCTTTTAGTGTCTCTGCACTTCCCTCTCAGAGCCTATGGCGTTGGGGACATCCTTGGGCGTGGTAGGTGCAAAACGTTCCCAGTCGTCCCGGCACCACCCGGGACTACCTTCGGGACCCCCACGGTTAACTCCCGTTAACTCCGTCAGTTTTGGTCCGTTTTACTCCGAACAACTTGGAGGAGGTACTCCACCTTCCACCCTATGCCCCCTTATATATCCTGCGAACAGCTTACGGTCGACCGGACGGCAGCAACGTATACGGTGTTGCAAGCGGGTCTCCAAAGATCCTCCTTTGCTAGACTGCACACAACTACACAACCGTTTGCCCATGACGTCCGGGCCTCAAGGCGGGGCCGGAGGGGCATGATAGGAATAATGTCTTCAATTTACAGCTTCTTCGTAGCTGCGTAGCTCGCCCAATAGCATCTCCCGGAACCCCAGATTCCAGTATTATGCATGGCTTCGTGTGACAAACATTCCAGTCATTTTTCCCAAACTCCCCGAGGGACTTCGTATTGGCAGGTAGGGTAACTCAGGTCCTTGAACAGGGTAATCCAAGCCTCAAGGCAGGGTAACCCTGTTCTGTGGGTAGGGTAATCTTGTCCGGTGGACAAGTGGATTTTCTCCTGTTACCCTATCTATCCCTCTTCCGGGGATAGACACACTCGGCCTTTCTCTAGTTACCCAGCCTAGCTGTGTATTGGCCCTTCATAGGTCCCTAAGTACGCTGACACCAACCTTGGGCGTAGCCATGTACCTAAATACTTGTGTCCACTAAGTCTGCTCATCTCGGAGCCCGGGCCATCGGGTCTCCGTAGGTCAAGTACACACTTGCCTGCCAGTTCCTACCAGTTCGCCTCCGGGCTACCTGTATGGGTGTAGGTTCCGGCTGCCATAGCTCACGTATGCTGGGTCGTTACAGCGATGCTGGTGGTTTTGCTTCGTCCGTCGTCCCTCAGACTACTCTTTGCTGGGGACTTTATTGGTTTAAAGTCTCAGGTCCCTCCATGACCTCCGTCCTTCCCAGTTCCTGAATCTTTGGCTCTTTCCGTCTGCAGTCCTTGATAAAGTGTCCCTTCAATCCACATCGGAGACAAGCCTTTTCTTTTCTCCTTCTCTGGTATTCCTGGTCTGAGAGGCATTGGAATCTCCTGTTCCCTCTTCCTGCTACATCCAGGTCCATGGGATCCCCGCCGTAGCTTGCTTCGGAGGTGCCGTCTGACGGTACGTTCCATTGTCGTTCCATGCAATGGTCGACTTCCTCCCATTGTGCGTTCTATTCTGAAGGTGGTTGACTAGGTTGATCTTGTTTTCCTTCTCGATTGCCCACGTGGCGAAGTTTTCTGTCGTTGAGAATGTGTGGTCGGAGTCTTGCCAGGCCTTCTGGATCGTCCCCTTGCTTGCCCCGAGAAGGGTTCCCCATTTGGTGTTATCGTCATATTCGGCCTCAACGGCTGTTATGTGGAATTTTTGCCAGATGTTAGAGAAGTTGTCCCTTCCTTGCCGCATCGTGTACAACTTCAGCCTGGCAATTTCCTTGGCATTTAGATCTCCGAACTGGGTTCGGAGCATCTCCTTGAGTTCGACCCATGTCGTTCATACTCTTTTCTCAACTTCCTTTCACGTATGGCATGATCCGTTGGCCTGTAGCTCCCCTTAGTAGGCTTTCTGCGAATGCAACCTTTATCGCATCCTTGCCTTCTTCATACCCCTTGACTTTGAAGTATTGGTCTAACTGACTGCGGAACTGTTTTAGTTCGGTGCGGTCCTCCGTGAACTTATCGGGTTCCGTAGCCTTGGGCCTCGATTCTGGTTGGGTATTGATCCTTGAGAGGAATCTGGTTAACGGTTCCTCTGTCATGAGGAGAGCGTTTGTGGTGTTCCCCGGTGGGGGTGCAGGGGTTGCTGCTGAGGCCATTCTCTCTGGTTGTGGAGTTCCTTCGGGGGAACTATTGGGAGGTGAGGTCTTTTTGGGCGTAACTGGGCTTGCCCCTCATGATAGCTGTTATGCTGCTTCTCCGAATTCTTTATCTAGTTGTCATAGATTTAAGTTTTCGTCGGTGGGATCGATATCTTCTTCGTTATCTTTAGTGAATGTTGTATCACCCGGGGTTGCCGTCTTGTCGTCATTAGGTGGCGCAGGAGACGCAACCAAATGTTACGGTATCCTACCCTCGTGCTTACTCGCGACAGGTAACGACATCTTCTCGTCACTTCCTGCTGTGTCCAGGAGCTCCTCGCGTCTCACAGCCCTATCTTAGTATTCTCACTAAGAATTGGTTTCTCACCAGCCCCCATAATATCGGTCTTTGTTCTGTTAACCAAATCCACGTAGCGGATAGGTTCTTGACTCTGTAGTTGATCCGACTAGTGGATAGGGTTGGAGTGTAAAGGTTTTTGTATTGTAAATATCGTAGAGTAGTAGATAGGAAATAATAGTAGACAGTTGCGTGAAGAGCTAACCCATCTGTGAAAACCCGGCCTTTATATTGGCCTCTTCCTACAACCCTAACCCAGCCCTGATCCTCAAGCAAGGTCAGGTGCGAAATCCATCACCTGACTCTATCAAGTCATGTGCGCCAACATCAAACATCCCATGACCTCTAAGTGACGTCATATGTGAAAACATAAATCAATCGCAATATAAATCCAATGCATAAACAAACCACATAACCTACTAACGAGGTCATGCGTGAAACATAAATGAGTCTGCCTTGCTGGTAAGCCTTACCGGCCAGCCTAGACTCTCCCCATGATGTTAATCCTACGTCATGTGCGAAATTCAATTAAACATAAATGAGCCCCATGACCTACTAACGAGGTAATGTGCATAAAACCAATTTAAACATAAACAAGCCCCATGACCTGCTAACGATGTCATGTGCGTGAAAGAATAACTTAACTTCATGACATCCAAGGGATGTCATGTATGAAACCTTTTCCTTGCTGCCGTCACCTGGCTAGTGCTCCTCTAGCCAGATCGTGACAGCGAGGTATTAGCTGTTGGGTTAAATTTCTCGCTCTTGAGACTTAGCTTACAATTTCAGCTAAGCTTGGGGGCCATGAAGTATCATCCTTTGAAAGGTAGAGGGAATAATTGCCATTCCTCGTCTTTATAATCAAAGCAACATACGCATTGCATTTCAAACTAAATACTTTGACGTTTTTTCTCTGTCCTGATTTGCGCTTCCTCTCTTGCACCTTCCGCTTGCACCACATTTCCAGTGATATCTCTTGCCACAGTTCTTTATTGTCTGTCATCCTTCCAGAGGGAGTTTGCAGGTGAGCTTCGAGAATGTAGAGTAAATGAGTGCGATAATCGAGCAAGATTGATAATCAAGTAAGAGAGTGGTATTTCTTGCAAGAGAGCAGTGGAACTGCTAGCTGAACCCATGGATGTGGAATCCCTCTGTGCGTCCTGGGACCTGGGAATGGATTCGGATGGAACTATCTGCAATATGGGGAAGGACGATGATGCTGAGATGTCGGAATGGACAGGGTAAGGCAATGCCAAATCTATACTCTAGGAATGTACTAAACAGATATACTCGAGTATTGGGAGGAGTCTGTTTAGAGAAATGATCAGATATTAGGGTTTTCTTGGCTAAGCATTATTCTTCTCCATTGGGGTGCCCAGCATGTAGTGTAGTGCGGGTACTCGAAATAGATATCCGGCACCCGAGGAATAAAATGAGTATCGTCCAATAGCCCCGAAGCCTTGTCCCTAAGAGTAATAGACGAGGCAACGACAACAGCCTCCAATCCACTCCTCTCACTCGCCACCCGCAGAGCCTTCCCACCCCAGCCAGGTAGCAGCTTCCCTATTCTCTCCGAAAGCTCATCCTTTCTTTACTCCTTTTCCACTCAGTCAGTATTCCGCCAAGCAGCTACCCCAGCGCCCTCACGCCTCGTATCAAGCACATTCTAAATACCCTGCTTCCCCCATCCCTGCACCGAATCGCTGCCCAACCGCTTCAGCAGCTTGCCCAATGAACTTAAGCGCTGCGTGTACAAGGGGTTGTGGGTAAGTACGGCGAAGCGGTTCTCGTTGCCACCTGGGTCACCCGGCCAATGAGGAAGCATAATTTCACTTGTCGATACCTTCTGAGTTCGCCAGACTTTTTTCCCCCTCCAAAAGCGCCACCAAGATAGGCTGTTTCCATGGTTACACTCACCAAACCTTGGTCGGTTAAAATCCAGTTAAGTACCAAGTTCGCCATACTTACCCACAACCCCCTGTACTAGGGGGTGAGTATTAGTGAAGCGAACTTGGTACTTAACTGGATTTTAACCGACCAAGGTTTGGTGAGTGTAACCATGGAAGTAGCCAATCTTGGCGTTCTTTTGGAGGGGGAAAAAAGTGAGGCGAACTCGAAATGTACCACCCTAAAACTTTCTGCTCTCTCATTGGCCGAGTGACCTTGGAACTAATGGGAACCGTTTCGCCTCACTTACCCACAACCCCCGGTACAGTCCGGCATCACCCCAGTGAAAAACACGTCGGCATCCATGTGTGATATTTTAATCTTAGTTGGGTTCAAGGGAATAGTCAGCTCCCACATACTCCACTTCTTTGAGTAGATGGGTGAGAATTGGAGGTGTAGACTGCCGAGAGTCCTATAGTTCAAGCCCGATAATTGCAAGGTGGTGGCATCCGCGATCAGAGACTCTGTCTGGTCCCCTACCGATGTGGGAAGTTGGATGTGAGACGTCGCGAACCGACCGACTTCCGAGAGCGTGGGTGTCCGAGAGAGACTTGGAGAGACCTCAGTCAAGTCGGTGAGCATGCCGTCCCTCCCACAAGCAGCTCTTGCGATAGATGGCTAGAAGACAGCCTTGACAATTGGCTTAGGCAGAAATGTAGAGGATTTACTTGGGCTGAAATCTCCTACTCTGAAGTCTAGTAATGGTGAGCAGAAGAATTCGCAGAGAGCACAACCCTTAATGTTCATGACACCTTCATCACCAACTATAGGTACTGATGTGATAGATAATTACAGCAGTATGAGGTAAAGACATTATTTTCGAAAAGGGTACCGCAACCCCCGCTTTAGTGGCAATGAGTCGTTCCCACGTGTCTTCAAGTCCAATCTTGCTTTCGACCAATTCCCACCTGGTGGGGACAACTTCGGCCAAAACCAAAATATCGCAATATTGTGAATCCCCCGCCGAGGCTTCGAATGACCGAGTTTTGATTTCTCCATAAATAAGAACGTTCACGATTGTTTCCACTAAGTTTGTGGAAGCTTCCATTACTCCCAAATCACCACAGAAAGCGTCAGCAAGACCTAAAGGTCTGTTTCCGCCTAGTGGGAGCCCTTCCCCCCGCGAAGACCAATAAAGTATAGGACCTTTCAGACCATGGGAGCAATAATAAAGTGGGGGTAATTGCAATTGTGTGGATGGTTTTAGGGAATAGAGGAGGGGCTTTTGGAGTTTAGACGGGGCAGGGTTAAATAGGGCGGAGGATTGTTATTTTCTACTTTTTTATTTTCTCTCACGAGAACCCACATTTCTACATCAGGCTACACCGCAGGTCCGGGTTTTACTACGGGTTACGTTCGCACGATCTAGAAAAGCAGAGTGACACAGAAACACTATGTTCGTGCGCTAAATTTATTGAGCATCATGCCTTAACACCACTTCGTAATGCTGAGTGATATGCTGTGATCACACATGACTGCCGCCTGACTGACTGACGTGCCCATCCTTAGAAGGGTTGATTAAATAGAGTATAGTGCGAGGTGAGGAGGAACCACTGTGCCGATGAATGAGGCTTCTTATTCCACCCTTCCTGACCCTTTCCTTCCTCTTCTCTCATTGTATGTCACATTTTGTAAGGGCAGGCGGTCAGATGCGGAAATGTGTAATGAGTCTCTGGGGGTGCGTGGAGTGGAGTGTGCTTTGTATGCTATCCCCTGGTTGCGATTATCAATCAATCCCCATCCATCAGACAACCTTAAGGTAACCTTGCTCCCCTTTGGTGTTGTGCTTACCTAATCCACACGCTAACCTGGCCGATAGCGGATAAAGGACCACTGGGTGAGTATATTAGACCAATATTCCACCTTGACACAAACATCGTGCGTCGATATTTCTTCCATGTCTCCCTGGTTGAACATAGCATACAAAAAGGGTTTTGCCACTCTCCGCCACTTGAATTATAATACCATAATGAGCATTTAATGAGTACTGTACGAGTAAGATAGGGTAAACCCCGCAGGGCCAACAAAGCAGCTCGCTTGAACCCTCGAGGCAAAGTTCTAAGTTACTTCATAGGCCCAAAGATCGGCAGACTCATTCACACAATGATAGAATGTCCTATAAATTAAGTACCTTGTGATCCCGCTTTCTGATCATCTACACAGCCAAACACACCGCTGTCCACATACTAAAGTATGGCGCCACTACAAAATTACTCAGGATATCGGCCATCATCCACTCAACCCTCTAAGATGCACCCTTACCTAATGTAAACTCGTTTATGAAGGGAACCCACTTAAAAAGTAGTGTTTACTAATATTCAAGCTAACCCGGCGGCCCCCATGAAATATTCCCACTCCAAATAGCCGCAGGCCTGCCTTAATCAAGCTCAAACATATGTGATGCAAGCTCGTTCAAGATATATCACCTGGTCGGGACGACTATTTAAACACAACTACGCCGCTACCAGGCGCCAAATTCAAGCTTGGTATACATAATAGATAACCAACAATACCCGCGCTGATTAGACCCCTGACCCAATCCATACTACAATCTACCATACGAGAACCAAAACATGAGGCATCAGCCGGGTGACTAGTCCACTTTACTCTCCATGAGAACCTTTCTAGAATATTGTTCTGTGCACCGGGGAGTCCATGCAACAACGGAACTCTTGGACCGCGGGAGATTTCTTGCGCTGAAGCTATTCCTGGGGTTTGGTGGCCACATATCCACCGAATTTCTTTTAGCGTAAGTGGGGAATTTAGGTCTTGAGGGTCGTGATACCTGGCCTCCGTTCAGTGGGCTGTACTGCGCATTGTTCTTCAGAATTGTCGAGATTGTGGCTACTTTAACGAAAATGGGATGTTGGAATATCAACGAAGGAGATTTTAGGGGCCAAACACCGCTCTCGAATGCCATTTTCAAAGGCACATGAGGGAGTTTCGAAAATATTACTTGGGAGAGGAAGATGTCAACCCCGACGATCCGGACAATCTCTGCCGGACACTGCTCTCGCATGCCGCTCACTGGTCATGGACATGAGAAAGTCGTGAAAACCTTTCTCGCGCGGGAAGAGGTCAACCCTTACAACCTAGATAAATACTGCCGAACACCGATCTCGCGTGCGGTTTGGTTAGGACATGAGGAAGTGGTGAGAATATTACTCACGCGGGAAGATGTCAATCCCCACTAGTTAGATAGTCACGGCCAAACACCGCTCTCACATGCTCGCTTATTGACACCAGGAGGTGGTGAAAATTCTACCCACGCGGAAAGAAGTCAACCTCGACAGACCTGCTGATTCTGGCTAAACAGTGCTCTCGCTGACTGTTCGGGATTGGTATGAAGGAGTGGTGAAAACACTACCAGGACGGCAAGACGTCAACCCTGACAAGCTAGACAATGACAGGCAAATACCTCTCTCGTTCGCAGTTAGGCATGGCTATTAGAAAGTGGTAGTTCTGCTACAATCCCGCAGAGCATTAACCCCCAGCGCGATTTGAGGCCTAGAAAACATCACCTTGTCGGATCCGCCACCGTTCCTTCCCTTCCTGAGCACCTTACCCACGAAAGCCATCCTTAGACCTCCCCCCCTTGCAGCCAAAGGAAATCCCACAAGATGAGCCCAGAATACACTTATATGTCACCACACTGACCCGAACCTCCCTGGGGACTTGCTTCTAGAGTTCGGCGTTGGTTGTGAATTTCTGTTTTCCCGAAGCACAGTAGAGTTTGGAACCAGTTCCATCACTAAATAATCCTAGTTTACATCCTGCAGTTTTCATCCTATCATATCTGCCTCTTTTCCCCCAGCCGTACATTCTCGCCCCTCGCGATCTTTTTTTTCTTTCTCCCTAGCACTATAGATAATTGTATAGAAAGAAAGACAAGCCAGTTCAAAGCCGATATACGGTGTCGCAACTCCACAATTACAGTCTAACCCTCCCGCACGTGCCCCCGCGATCTAGCAAACACGGCAGGAATGCCATACTCGACATGTGTAGTCTGACAGGCTCCATCAAACCCTGGGTTGTCTATTAGCGCCTCGGAAAATCGGAGTTCGCAGATGCAAGGAAGAGCGGATGGGGTGGCCTTGGGCTCTCAGAGCGAAATCTCGCACTAGGCGAATTGTCATAAGAAAGCAGAAGTACAAAGGAGAAAAAAGAAAGAAAAACTATTAATGCATGAAGAAAATAAAAAACAAACAAAATAAGTAAGGCCATTTTGTCCCCTATGTTAGCCAAAACACCTAACAATCCTGATAATTCTTTGCCCTAGAAGGATTTAGGCGCCGGCGTTTTGACTGAGCGAATGTCTCTTGTTCTTCCCATACTCCAGCTGCTCGTAATAGGTTCTCGGCGCGGTGGGCTGCTCTGACACGCTCAGTGTGCGGTATCGACTCTCCAATATGGTTCCGCAAACCCTCCAAAGAAAACATTATGCAATCCCCAGGATCTCGGCCCTCAGGGAGACAATCGCCTAAAAGATCCTTCATTGTAATACCAAACTCCGTGGGTCCTCCTTCTTCTACTTCCGGTGGTGGGAGCAGTGTTGCCTCAAATGCTTGCTCGATATCCTGGCCATCGTCGCTCGCTTTATACAGATGGAGGGTCGCCCTTAAGTTGCCAATTAAGGGCTGTTTGAGCTTGTCTCTCTGATTAAGGTCTCTTAGCTTGTCGGCTAAATCATTTAAGTTCGTTGCTGCATCAATACTGTCAATGGCAGTTTCCTCCTCACAGGTGCCTTCATGTCGTTGTTCCTCAGGCTCTTCCTCCGGGTCATGGTTTGAGGCCTGCAAGCAATGCTTTACCCTGCTTTCGCTAAACGAAACAACAATCACAATTCGCGTCTGGCCATCGGTATGCAGCAGCCAGAGCCGTGCGTCGTTCATCAATTTCTCACGCCCTTCTGTCCATCCAGCTTCACATACTATACTGGGAAACGCTGCGTCAGGCTGCAGCACATATGCTTCGGGAAGCTTTTCGGATGAACCCGTCCAATCGCCTTTAAAACCAGTAAACGCTAGAAATAATTAGCTAGATTATCAAAAAAAGACCTGTGCAAAAACTCATGTTATCCACTATCTCTGCCTGGCGACCAATCTCCAATTTTAGAAACATAATGGAGATAAGAGGCCCGATTGAGATAGCGGATAGCATGAGTTTATATGGAATTTGTTCAATTACTTACTTGTACCTGAAGCAACCTTGACCAGTCCCCTTGTCTGTGATGCTCCGAGTTTTTCCACCAGGGAGATAAAAACACTTTCGCAAAAAAAACTTTGCAATGAGTCATGTGTTGCTAGTGGCATGCATTTAATCACTAGACTTTCGGTGAGGAAATTGTATTCATGCCGTACTTTTGTACTTTCGATAATTTGTGGATATTTCCTCTTCCATTCGCGGAGATCGTGGGGAGAAACACCAGGAAAAATTACACTGCCTTCGTGATTCGCTTGCAGCTTTAGTATTTGCTCGGGTGACAGCTTGCTCGGACTAAAGGCTTGTTGCATAACAATGGATAGGCTTGGTTTGGTGAGAGAAGGTAGTAGATCGGTATCAGTTGAAGTAACGGTCGGTAAAATGGTGGTCGCTTGTGAAGGAACAGTTATGGTGGAAAGCTTTTTCGGGGAGGGGCGAGGTGGTGTTTTGGGTAGGGGTCGTTTTTTTTGGTAATCTCCGGACACTTGGGATAAGCCCTGCTTGCATCATACAAGTCCCCGGCATGAAGAGCCCGAACACAGGGGGGATCCTGGGAGCTGAGATTGCACTGCCAAGTACACTAAATCACCCCTGTAAATAGTTAAAGTAGTTAGTATAAAAATAAAAAAAGGGGGAAATTTTAATTAGAAAACTAAGTATCCTCACTCTCTAAGATACCTGTACTTGTATACACCAAAGTATTGGTTTCTCAAATATCATCAACATAAAGAATAATTATAATACAAACACCACTAGTTAGTAAAATATCCAAAATGTTGTGCAATTATGAATAGTCACTTACTAAAATTTAGTATTATTCACAATGCCAGATTCCAAATACCAGCATGCATTGTACAAACAACGATGTGCAGTCCAGACTTTGCGATTTTCCATGGGATAGACATATTGACAAATTGCTAAAGATAAGCACTTGAGCGTGGTTACAGTCTATGACATCTGTCAGGACCTATCAACTCCAAAGAAGCCCAAAGGATATACCTTCTCTCTCAATACTTCCACCCGATGGCAGCTGGTTGCTACTACAACTATAAGTGCTGCTCATTATAGGATACCACTACCAGAAGTGGCAGTGGCTTGTGGGATACAGGCTTGTGAAAGAACATTTTGGAAGGCCTTCAAAATAGAAAGCTATTCAGGGAGGATTGTGTGAAAGAAGCCCTTGCTTGATGAGAGGGGAAGAGGACTTCGGCTGTCCTTTGCGATAGCTCATCGGCACTAGACACTGGAGGATTGGCACCCGGTTATCTGGACTGACAAGTGGTACATCGACTCTCAGGGACCCCAAGTTGCACTTCAGTGACCTGGCACCCAGGGGAGGAGTATCAAGATGCTTGTCTTGTTACAACCTTTCTAAAGAAAGACTCCATAATAGTGTTGGGTGCTATTCTGGGAGGAAAGAAATCTCCACTAGTGCTCTAGGATATAGTAAACTGGGATACGATTACTGCTGTATGGTATATCAAGCATGTTCTTACTACAGTTCTACAACCCTTTTGGCTTAATAAGAGCCAGCAAGCTAGTTAACCTCTCTGGCTGATGGAGGATGGGGCATCTGCCCATCATGCAATCCTAACTCGGCAGTCTCACAAGCAGTTGTAACAATTCCAACTGGTTAGCGCTTTTCTCATATGGACGATGATACCTTAGCCATGAAAACTGGAGACCATACATCTTCTTTCGAGTCGGATAGCTAAGGACCCAAGGCTCCTATCTGAAGACTCACTTACCAGGTTAGATACGCAGTGGGGCCATGTAGGTGAAAAGTAGGATGATCAAGTTATAGGTGAAAATATACAAAGATGATAGCGTGAAGAGCTCATCCTCCTGGGTCCTAGTGATCTCTTTTATACTTGCTCTTTACGTCAACCCTAACCCTGTAACTCATACCCCTCAGTCACCTGCTATAGTCATGTGCGCTAAATGCATCACATGCGTGAGACCCATGACTCGCTAACCAAGTCATATATGAAAGTTATTACATAATGTGATCTCACAATTGCAGGTTGTCCAAATGCGTTACCCAATCACCACATAGTAACGACTCACAACTGTGAGTTGCGCAAGACCCCATGACCATAATGTGAGTTATGGTAGGAAAGCCTAAACAATCTGCCTCACCGGTATGCCTTACTGGTTTGTCTTACTTGGTTCTCCCAACATTTGGTTCTGAGTCTTGTATAACGTAAGAAACCTTCCTCTCCTGTTATCATTTGTGACATTGGCTCCCCTCTTCCTCCCACCTGAGTCCCATCAGGCTATGCTCATTGTATCAGGGCTCTCCCAAACACATTTGCTTCTCTTCTCAATAACTCATGGTGCTTCCATTCGCGTTGCCAATTTTTGCTCAGTTCTTAGAGGGCAGTGTTTGCAATCTCGATCATTCGCTGCTCTATTCCAATTGTCTTTTCTTGGGTGTTAATGGTTGTTCATTAGTTAGTGAGAACCCCTTGGGGTTCATCCAGCATTCTCCGCAGATTGTCAATCTGTTAGTGTAGGCTGTTCGTATCTGTCAGTATTTCCAGATTTTCCTCACTCTCATCTTCCTCCTGCCATGCTCTCATGGCTGCCCTCTATATCCTTATCCCTTTGTGACCCCTTTTTCGTAGCTTCTCACTTCCGTCCTTTTGGGGATAATATCCCACATCCATTCTTTCTATTTTATGGGTCTTTCACCCATCCTGGTAGTACTCTTGCCACCTTTTCTTTTCATGTATTTCTGTTCAGTTCCCATGGGTCCTGTGGGCACTCAGGAACCGTTCTTGTTCTTGTTTCTCCCTTAGATACATCCAGCACCCAGCGGCATAGCAGCCTTTCTATGACCTGGCATTGTGTTCTGCTGTTCTCATCAACTCTGGTTACCTTTCATCTAGCTTGGCCTCGGAGGACCATTGGTATCCTGGGCTAGTAGGAGTGACGTTGTGGGAGAGACTAATCATTGTGTCCCATCCCTCTGGTAGCCCTATGGGTGGTGACTCAGCTTGTGTATTTTCAATTGTGACCCACCCAGACATTGTGGGAGTATCATTCATTGGTGGAAGCGACAGATTGCGAGTTCTGTAACCGGTACGGGTTACTAGGGTTTTATCTTTGGTTTCACAGTATCGTTTGATACTTGTATTGTTTCGTGTGCTATCGGTTGATACACACATTGTTTTATGTTTGATTTCACAGTATCGTTTGATACTTGTATTGTTTCGTGTGCTATCGGTTGATACACACATTGTTTTATGTTTGGTTTCACAGTATCGTTTGATACTTGTATTGTTTCGTGTGCTATCGGTTGATACACACATTGTTTTATGTTTGGTTTCACAGTATCGTTTGATACTTGTATTGTTTCGTGTGCTATCGGTTGATACACACATTGTTTTATGTTTGGTTTCACAGTATCGTTTGATACTTGTATTGTTTCGTGTGCTATCGGTTGATACACACATTGTTTTATGTTTGGTTTCACAGTATCGTTTGATACTTGTATTGTTTCGTGTGCTATCGGTTGATACACACATTGTTTTATGTTTGGTTTCACAGTATCGTTTGATACTTGTATTGTTTCGTGTGCTATCGGTTGATACACACATTGTTTTATGTTTGGTTTCACAGTATCGTTTGATACTTGTATTGTTTCGTGTGCTATCGGTTGATACACACATTGTTTTATGTTTGGTTTCACAGTATCGTTTGATACTTGTATTGTTTCGTGTGCTATCGGTTGATACACACATTGTTTTATGTTTGGTTTCACAGTATCGTTTGATACTTGTATTGTTTCGTGTGCTATCGGTTGATACACACATTGTTTTATGTTTGGTTTCACAGTATCGTTTGATACTTGTATTGTTTCGTGTGCTATCGGTTGATACACACATTGTTTTATGTTTGGTTTCACAGTATCGTTTGATACTTGTATTGTTTCGTGTGCTATCGGTTGATACACACATTGTTTTATGTTTGGTTTCACAGTATCGTTTGATACTTGTATTGTTTCGTGTGCTATCGGTTGATACACACATTGTTTTA
Organism: Tuber magnatum; assembly: GCA_003182015.1. Classification (NCBI taxonomy): domain Eukaryota; kingdom Fungi; phylum Ascomycota; class Pezizomycetes; order Pezizales; family Tuberaceae; genus Tuber; species Tuber magnatum. The sequence continues at coordinate 1,037,809 of PYWC01000041.1, forward strand.
TGTTTGGTTTCACAGTATCGTTTGATACTTGTATTGTTTCGTGTGCTATCGGTTGATACACACATTGTTTTATGTTTGGTTTCACAGTATCGTTTGATACTTGTATTGTTTCGTGTGCTATCGGTTGATACACACATTGTTTTATGTTTGGTTTCACAGTATCGTTTGATACTTGTATTGTTTCGTGTGCTATCGGTTGATACACACATTGTTTTATGTTTGGTTTCACAGTATCGTTTGATACTTGTATTGTTTCGTGTGCTATCGGTTGATACACACATTGTTTTATGTTTGGTTTCACAGTATCGTTTGATACTTGTATTGTTTCGTGTGCTATCGGTTGATACACACATTGTTTTATGTTTGGTTTCACAGTATCGTTTGATACTTGTATTGTTTCGTGTGCTATCGGTTGATACACACATTGTTTTATGTTTGGTTTCACAGTATCGTTTGATACTTGTATTGTTTCGTGTGCTATCGGTTGATACACACATTGTTTTATGTTTGGTTTCACAGTATCGTTTGATACTTGTATTGTTTCGTGTGCTATCGGTTGATACACACATTGTTTTATGTTTGGTTTCACAGTATCGTTTGATACTTGTATTGTTTCGTGTGCTATCGGTTGATACACACATTGTTTTATGTTTGGTTTCACAGTATCGTTTGATACTTGTATTGTTTCGTGTGCTATCGGTTGATACACACATTGTTTTATGTTTGGTTTCACAGTATCGTTTGATACTTGTATTGTTTCGTGTGCTATCGGTTGATACACACATTGTTTTATGTTTGGTTTCACAGTATCGTTTGATACTTGTATTGTTTCGTGTGCTATCGGTTGATACACACATTGTTTTATGTTTGGTTTCACAGTATCGTTTGATACTTGTATTGTTTCGTGTGCTATCGGTTGATACACACATTGTTTTATGTTTGGTTTCACAGTATCGTTTGATACTTGTATTGTTTCGTGTGCTATCGGTTGATACACACATTGTTTTATGTTTGGTTTCACAGTATCGTTTGATACTTGTATTGTTTCGTGTGCTATCGGTTGATACACACATTGTTTTATGTTTGGTTTCACAGTATCGTTTGATACTTGTATTGTTTCGTGTGCTATCGGTTGATACACACATTGTTTTATGTTTGGTTTCACAGTATCGTTTGATACTTGTATTGTTTCGTGTGCTATCGGTTGATACACACATTGTTTTATGTTTGGTTTCACAGTATCGTTTGATACTTGTATTGTTTCGTGTGCTATCGGTTGATACACACATTGTTTTATGTTTGGTTTCACAGTATCGTTTGATACTTGTATTGTTTCGTGTGCTATCGGTTGATACACACATTGTTTTATGTTTGGTTTCACAGTATCGTTTGATACTTGTATTGTTTCGTGTGCTATCGGTTGATACACACATTGTTTTATGTTTGGTTTCACAGTATCGTTTGATACTTGTATTGTTTCGTGTGCTATCGGTTGATACACACATTGTTTTATGTTTGGTTTCACAGTATCGTTTGATACTTGTATTGTTTCGTGTGCTATCGGTTGATACACACATTGTTTTATGTTTGGTTTCACAGTATCGTTTGATACTTGTATTGTTTCGTGTGCTATCGGTTGATACACACATTGTTTTATGTTTGGTTTCACAGTATCGTTTGATACTTGTATTGTTTCGTGTGCTATCGGTTGATACACACATTGTTTTATGTTTGGTTTCACAGTATCGTTTGATACTTGTATTGTTTCGTGTGCTATCGGTTGATACACACATTGTTTTATGTTTGGTTTCACAGTATCGTTTGATACTTGTATTGTTTCGTGTGCTATCGGTTGATACACACATTGTTTTATGTTTGGTTTCACAGTATCGTTTGATACTTGTATTGTTTCGTGTGCTATCGGTTGATACACACATTGTTTTATGTTTGGTTTCACAGTATCGTTTGATACTTGTATTGTTTCGTGTGCTATCGGTTGATACACACATTGTTTTATGTTTGGTTTCACAGTATCGTTTGATACTTGTATTGTTTCGTGTGCTATCGGTTGATACACACATTGTTTTATGTTTGGTTTCACAGTATCGTTTGATACTTGTATTGTTTCGTGTGCTATCGGTTGATACACACATTGTTTTATGTTTGGTTTCACAGTATCGTTTGATACTTGTATTGTTTCGTGTGCTATCGGTTGATACACACATTGTTTTATGTTTGGTTTCACAGTATCGTTTGATACTTGTATTGTTTCGTGTGCTATCGGTTGATACACACATTGTTTTATGTTTGGTTTCACAGTATCGTTTGATACTTGTATTGTTTCGTGTGCTATCGGTTGATACACACATTGTTTTATGTTTGGTTTCACAGTATCGTTTGATACTTGTATTGTTTCGTGTGCTATCGGTTGATACACACATTGTTTTGCAATATCGCTCATACTGGAGATAAGCGATATGCTGTATTTAAAGACCGCTGATTCCCGCGATGGAAACAGCAGACTTCGACAGATAGTATTCTTAATATACTTGGTTGAACGGTTACTTCTTTGATCTCCTATTACACCCCGTTCGAAGCCCCCTTTAGCCAGCAGCGCTCGCTTCGTGTTGATCGCGAAGCCATCTGCTCCTATCGTACCGATACGTGACTAGGGCCTGGCCCGAACACGTTACAAGTTCTTCATTTTCAAAATTGTTTGTGGGGTACAAAGTCTTATCGTGTTCAGGTGAATAACCAGTCCACTTAGCACGCTATTGTAGTTTACCATAGTGTAAGCGAGAGTCGATTATTGCTTCTAGTTCATACTTGTCTTCTCCATCTATCTTAATAGGCAGAGGGGGAAGGATTTCTTGACAGTAGTTTGTTGTTCGAGTAGAGTTCGAGGAGTGAGATATAGAAGATATTGTATATTCCCATCTGAAGCGATAGGTTGAGCTTATAAGAGTGACTCCTCACTTTTGCCACGATGTTGAAAGATCTGATTTTCTTATAGTGGAGTTTTTTCGACAGTCTCGTTGTTTGTGTGTTTTGTGGTAGTAGCCACACCACATCTCCTAATTGTAGATTTGGATCAGATCTTCTGTGTTGATTATAATTTTCCTTTTGTCATAGTTGTGCTGTAATCATTTCTGTTTACAGGACTTCATGAAGTGGCGCCATCTCGTCCCAGCTTGTTCTCTTGTTTTTGGTCAAACGACTGATCCCCTCGTGTTCTGGATTCTTTACATAATTTGTCTAAAATGGCCTCTTCATTATTGTCTCTTATTTTCCGTTGTTGTAGGCGAATTCTGCTATTGGAAGGAGTTTGTTCCAGTTGTCCTACTAATAGTTGACATTTGCCTTTAGATATTGCTCTAATATTACGTTGACTCTTTCAGTTTGTCCATCTGTTTGGTGGTGGAATCCTGTACTCAGTCTCTGTTGTATCCCTAGTTTCTCAATTATTTCCTTCCATACTTCTGAGGTGACTAGTGATCCACTGTCTGTGATCATATCCTTTGGGAGGCCATGATGTTGAAAGATTCCTTGCAGAAAGATGAAGGCGAAGTGCCCTGCCATCATGTCTTTTCTGTATGTGATAAAATCACTCATTTTGGTCAGGCGATTCACCACCACAAGGATAGCGTTGTAACCCTCGGATGGTGGTAAGTGCATAATGAAATCCATGGACATGGATTTCCATGGCTCATCAAGTACTTCATTCAGTTTCAGTAGGCTATATAAGTTGGGTGTTGTACAACTTTTGTTCGTACAGAAATATCGTAGTTCTTGACATATTGCTTGATTGTTTCTCATATTTCTGGCCAATAGTATTGGCAGTATATTAGATCGGTAGCTTTGGCTGTTACTCCATTATCTTCTATTGGCAGGTCATGATTTCTTTGTATCAGATCCATTCTGATTTCCTCATTATTTGGTATCCATATCCTGTAATCATATTACTGGTAGTTGTGCTACTACTTGCATAGCTCTAGTATGACATCTTTCATCTCCTTATCTCCTCTTTCCAGTGCTTGTCATATTTGCTGTATCCTCCGGTCTTTTCCGCTAATTTCCTTGATGGTGTCCTCTATGTCATCCTGGATTTCTACGATTTCTATTGCCTTGAAGTATTTTTCCTTTGGGAGTAGTATCTATTGTCTTCTTGTAATCCTCCCATCTTTGTTGTTCTTGGGTCAGTCCTTTGCTTGTCTTGTGAGAGCCACTGGTTTTCCTCCTTCCTTCCCTGGTCGGTATTCGATTTTGAAGTCGTTCTGGCTTAGCTTCCCCATCCAATACATTTGGTGATCATTTAGTGCTTGCGTACTTATAAATAGTACCAAGTTCTTGTGGTCTGTTAGGACCTTGGTACTATGGTTGGTGTTCTGAATGTAACGTCTCCACTCTTCAACAGCTTGAACTATCGCTAGCAGTTCTTTGTCGTATATGTCATAGTTGCATTCAGCTGGTGCCATATTCTTGGACTGGTATATAACTAGTCTCTATTGCTTGTCTTCACACTTTTGTGATGGTATACCTGTGTATACATTTTTGATGTATTTGTTTCAATTATTGTTTCTCTTTTTGGGTCAAAATACACCAAGATTGATGCCATGGTTATTTTCATTCTCAGCTTGTCAAACACCTTGTCTTATTACTTTCCCCAGTTCTATTTGATGTCTTTTTTGAGGAGTTGGTATATCGGTTTCGCTTTTCGACTGAACCTGTAACTGGTACAGGTACTAGGTTGTTTTATGTTTGGTTTCACAGTATCGTTTGATACCTGTATGGTTTCGTGTGCTATCGTTTGATACATGCATTGTTTTATGTTTGGGTTTACAGTATCGTTTGACACCTGTATTCTTTCGTGTGCTATCATTTGATACACACATTGTTTTATGTTTGTTTTCACAGTATCGTTTGATACCTGTATTGTTTCGTGTGCTATCGTTTGATACACACATTATTTTATGTTTGTTTTCACAGTATCGTTTGATACCTGTATTGTTTCGTGTGCTATCGTTTGATACA
>PYWC01000041.1:1042979-1065501 GCA_003182015.1 Tuber magnatum
TTCCCGCGATGGAAACAGCAGACTTCGACAGACAGTATTCTTAAAATATACTTGGTTGAACGGTTACTTCTTTGATCTCCTATTACACCCCGTTCGAAGCCTCCTTTAGCAAGCAGCACTCACTTTGCGTTGACCACGAAGCTATCTGCTCCTATCGTACCGCTATGTGACTAGGGCCTGGCCCGAACACGTTACAGAACCCATCAATAAAACAACAATACAAGTTACAAAAGCCCATAAAACATTGGATATCCTCGTAGATTTTTGGTGCCTATGACTTCCATATTGCCTCAGTCTTTACCGGGGCCATTTGAACTCCTTCCTGATTGATGATGAAGCCAAGGTATTCCACTTTCTGTTTATGGAACCTGGATTTGCTTGGTTTGACCTTCATCTCTGATTTCTGTAGTACTTCCATAATGTTATTGACATCTTTTTGATGTTGTTCTATATTCTTAAAATATATGAGTACATCGTCTAGGTTGACGATGTAACATATATCCAGGTATCAGCTCACTACGTGGTTGATCCATCGCTAAAAGGTGGCGAGCACATTGGTCAGTCCAAATAGCAAGACCAGATACTCAAATATCCTATCTTGTGCAATGAACCTTGTCTTCCCCTTGATCTCCCAGTTTGATTCAGATATTGTGGTATACTTTCTTGATATCGAGTTTGGCAAAGTGCTTGGCTAATCCTAGCCAATGTAGGGCCTCGGATACCGATTGTAGTGGGTACCGATCTTTCTTCGTTATCTCCTTGTGGGCTCGGTAATCCATACACAGTCTTAGTTTTCTGCTCTTTTTTTATACGAATAGGATTGGTGATCCTCCCTCTGTGAAGGAGTCTCTAAACCTTCCTCATTGTAGGTTCTGTATGATGTAGGTCTTCACTTCCCGTAGCTCCTTTTCTCCCAGTAGGTAGATTCTTTTCGCCCGGAATTTGGTGTTTTTCTCAAGTTCTACTTCCAAGTCTACCCCTATCTGGTGTAGTGGGACTGTTGTCGCGTCTCTTTCCTAGAACAGTTTCCAAGGTCCGCGGTATTCCTTCAGGACTGTTTGGTTCCCGTATTTGTTTTCCTTACACTTTATGTACTGGATTACTAGTTTCTGTACGTATATTGAGTTTGCCTCACATGGCTGAGTCTTGGTCTCATCCTAGTTTGTGAATTCCCATGTTTTCTCCTCATTGGTAGAACTTTCCGAATGGCAATGCAGTTATCTCACAGATCCCAATCTGCTTTTCGGGTTTCTGCTCTATCAATTGGTTTGTACTTTCAAATCCTTTTATACCTTGCGTGGTTTTGTCAAGAGTGTCTACTTCTTGGAGCTCTTCTTCGTTGATCTTTCTGATAGTTAATTGGGTACTTCAATCACCCCTTACTACTTGGAAATCCTTATCGCTTAGGTTTGTCAAGACTCCTTTTACTTCTCCCATACAGTTAGTATCTATTACCCCTCTATTGGTTATAAGCCCATATTTGACCGCTAAACTGCTATATGGAGCAATCTACCCGTAGGTGCCTGATGGTAGTCCGATGGCTATTCCTGTCACAATCGTCATCTACCCTCTGGCAGGCATCATCTGTTGTTCATTGGCACACAGGTCATGTCCTGCTGCCCTTGCTGAACATTTGGTAGGCACTTTTGCATCATTGGTCAACTTCTTGACTTGAATTTATTGATCCTCCCAGCCTCACTGGGCACTGGGTTCTTTTGGGGCCGGCACTTTGGAGAACCTTATGATTAAGTTCTCTTCCAGCACTTCCACTTTAAGGGTGGTATACACCACCAGTGAACTGTATAGACACTCTGTCATACATCATTTATTCGCAACTGTGATCTGGTTGTTTTTCCACCCTATTGTGGTCGTGAGTTGTCTTAGCTATGACATTCCTAACACTGCCTTGTAACCCTGCAGGTTGGCTACCTGAAAGGTTGCCAGTTCCCTATAGTTATCAATATCCATGGGTACTCGCACCTTCTGGGCAATCGGTCCTATGTCACTTTTTGTTCTATCCACTAGGTGAATGTCTCTTGGTTTCTTTGCCTTAATGGGGAGGCCGCGTTTGTTCACATATTTCTTTATTGATAAAGTTTTCCCTTGCACCTGAGTCGATCATCACATGTATTGTGACTATTTCGTCTTTTCTGTATAATAGTATCTGAACTATAATATGACCTCCTTCATATTCCCGTGATTCTATTTCCCATATCATGTAGTAATTAGCCAGGGTAAGGGGTTTCCACTACATCCTGTCCCTCAGACCACCTATTGCTAGGGACACTTGTCTTTTTCCCCCTCTTTGTCCTTATTATCAAGATTAATTTCGCATAACTTGGTCAGGACTAGTGTTGGCCTTCCTGGTCTAATAGGCCCTCTTCTTTCTGATTGCATGCTGTCATGTCCCTCTTTTGGTAGCCTGCAGTTGCCAAGTATGTAGCTGCTCATTTTGTATTGCAAATATAGCCTGCGTTTTATTCTTTGTTCGTTCTCCTATTATGACACGTTTAAGTTCGGCCTTCTTTTGGTTGTATCTAGGTCTATTGCATCACTATCCTGGGTCGTCATTAAGGGTATTTGTCAGAAGGTTCTATCCTTGTTCCTTGATGTTGTTTTATACTTGCTCGCTAGAGGCCTCCTGTTCTGGATATATCTAATAAGCACCAAACATTGTTCTCTTTCGATCGTCCATACTAGGAAATCTGCTAGTGTATATATTTGGTTTCTGCCATACCCTATGCTTGTTGCACCTGGGTGGTACATGCCTGCAGCAAGTACCAGAAGAGAGTCTCATTATCGTATTTGGCCTCAATGGCTAGGTATTGGAATTCATTCCAAAAATCAGTGAAATTCTTCCTCCCTTGTTGCATAGTTTCCAACTTGTTCTGGGCCAACAGCTTCCTATCGATGTCTCGGTATTGCTCCTTTAGGAACTCCTTGAACCTTTCCTATATTTTGCATCCTTGTTCTTTTGAACCTTCAACATAAGGGTTATCTATTGGCTGGCAGTATCGCGTAATAGCAATTTAGCATATGCTACTTTAGTAGTATTATACTGGTTCCTGTAGTCCTTGACACCAAAGTACCATTTGAGCTGGAAGAGAAATTCTCACAACTTTGTCCTTTTCTCTTTGAAGACGTCAGGTGCTTTCGCCTTTGGCATATTTCCCACACTGGGTCACCCTGTCTGTAGCACCAGTAGCTGGGCTATAAGCTGTTTGGTGCTTATTCCGATTGGCTGAACCGGCAGAGCAGCTGTTCCCATTCCTGACATCCTTGTTTCTATTTCCTTGTTAGGTGATCAAGTTTCTTGTTGTTGTTGCTCTTCTGGTGTGACCAGACTTGGAGGTCTGTTAGTTTCTTGTGAGCTAGCTGCTCTCTCTAGCTCCTGTCCTAACCCTGGAAATTCAAGGTGATCAGCGATCTCGTTGTCATTGGAATCTGCTTTGCCAGTATCATGCAGTTGCTTATGCTAGCCCGTGGTTTTCTCCTGTCATCAGTCGTGTTTTTTGTTGTGATGCTGCCAAATGTAACAATTCCTACCACTTAGCACTTTGCTGAAACAGTGGACGATACCTTAGCTGCAAACACTCAAGATTATATGTTTTCTTTTGAGTCAGATAGTGAAGCGCCCAAGGCTCCTATCTGATAACTCACTTACAAGAGTAGATGCGCAGCAGGGCCCCATAGGCGAAGAGTAGGATAATAAAGTTATAGGCAAGAAGATACAAAGATGATAGTATGAAGAGCTCATCCTTCTGGGTCCTAGTAACCTCTTTTAAACTCACTCTTTATGCCAACCCTAACCCTGGAACCATACCTTCTGAGTCACCTGCCATAGTCATATACACTAAGTATCTTACATGTGTGCGACCTATGGCTCGCTAACTAAGTCATGTACAAAAGTTATTATATCATGTGACCTCACAATTGCAGATCGTCCAAACGCATTATCTAATGACTTCATATTAACGACTCACAACCATGAGTCATGGTGCAAAAGCCTAACCAATCTGCCTTGCCAGTAAGTCTTACTGGTTTGCCTTACTCCGTTCTCCCAATATTCTGTTCTAAGTCTTCCATGCTATAAGAAATCTTCCTTCCTTGTTACCGTTTGTGACACAGACTTGTCAATATAGTGTTAAGTGATAGTCAACTCTAATGACAAGCATGTTCTGACTAGGGCCTAATACCGAATAAAGTAAAAGCTAGAAAGGCTCACAACTTTCGCATGATAGATCAAAGTATAAACGTTGTATTATGAGATGAATAAATTAACAAGATCTCTTCTCCATTGCTAATGATATCTGTAAAATGTAGGAGGTATCTCGATATTTATATTCCGCATCTCAGGGTATGTGGACTATGTACTCCTCCCACATTTTCTCTTGTTTCCTTGGTACAAACTTCATATACCCACAAAATCTTAATCCTGCTTGGTTGAATCTTGCAGCCAGTGGGAAGGGTGTTCCCATCCCTCTCCTTGCTGTGTCTGCTTTATCCATATTTACTCCAACCCTTTCACTGTGGCAAGTGATTACTGGTTTATTCTCTGTATACGGAGTGATCAGCTCCAATGACAGACTTATCCATACAGCTGGAACTCTCATCCCTCTGCATCAACCTACAAGAAGTACTCTCCTTTCACACCAATAATATTTAGGACTCTTAATACCCATGGTCAACCTTTCATGTCATAGGCTCTCTGCCAGCTCTATCTTATCATGCCTCTGGATACAGATGAACAATCCTCTCCTGGACATTGTTCTCTTATTAGGATTTCCTTTCTATTCCTCTACCCACCTGACTTGATCCTGAGTCTTGCTATGCGTGTGGCAGCCAGGGACTCCTATTAGAGTAGCCAAGCAACCCCCAGTTGGCTTCCCTTAGTAGGCACAGCTGCGTGATTTGTGCATGTGTTTATCTCTACAGTCAACTGACCAAGTCATGTAATTCAACCTTATCAGGATACCTGCAAATCTACTCTTGAGGATTCCGTGAAAACCCCGTAGCCAGTGACCTTCAGCAGTGGCATAATTCAGTGTTTTGTGCCTGTGTCGTACTGGTAGAAACTATCTTATTCTCCAAAATTCTGGCAGACCTATGGGTTGAACATATAACCTTTTACCAATACTCTGGTGACATGCCCATTATGCTATGCCAGTTCACCTTATGTGTAATACCTGGATGCCTGAGGATAATAAAATCCAGAGTAGACTTTCATGATCTACTAGTAGTTTACCATCTCTCTAAGTCCTAGGTGTTTGAGAAGCAAGTTCTTTGGTATGGCAATTGAGATACTGCAGACCGATTTGCAACAACTTTTACTTATATGATGGGAAACACTTAGACAGTGCAACTTTTTGGTCTTGCTCTTGAGACTTGAAGCCATTCTTATTGAGATGATTAAAAAGAGTCAATTGGCAATTAGTTGTAGGGGAGAACTTCATTGCCTTCATGTGAGAGTGGTAGTACTATTGCTTGAGTAAAATGAATAAATCAAGGTAGCCTGCACAGAAATACTCAATTTGACAATATTGTACAGTATTGTAATCCAAAAAATAGTCTACTGAGTTTTTTTCATGAGATAAACAAATGGATCCAGTAATTGCCCAGGTTGCAAATCTATCTACAGGAATCTCTCAAAGAGTTATAGTTAAAATACGTATTGTATGTAGAGTGCCCTTAACGCCGAATGATGGGGGCGATTTAGTACCTACTGTGATGTGCCGGGGTGATGGGCGGCAGCTATGGGCTGGGTCGTTGTGCGTAGCCCCTGGAGGAACTTGTTCTTTGCTCAGGAGGATCCAAAAAAGGATCCTAAAGTGCCCCAAAGAGGCATCCAGGGCACCGCTTTCGGACCCTCATCGTAAGAGATCACTCGAAATATTCATAAGCACCAAGAACACCTTTTGGGACTAGTTAGGTGTGGTCCGAATTTTACTGTTTCACACCGCCCAAGGGATAATACCAAGAGGGAGGAAGAATAAAATGAGGTTTGTAACTGATTCCTGCGTCTTTCGATATCCGATTTTTTTTTTATTCCTTTTCTCCTTCTGAACCGAGCATCTGTTCGGCAGGGGGGAAAATACTGCGGTATCATACTCCCAAAGAAATAATAATAATGTAGTGTATGATACATTGCAAAATTCTCCTTAGCAGGTACGATAAGTATCGTGGATCGTTAGGTCAGGTTGCGTTTTATCAATACTGATAATGTCGGTATCGGGACGGGATCAGAGAGGACTTTCAAACACTTTTTTGTTTTCCGGAAGTGTAAATATCGTACCTGGTGTTTTTATATCTGCACCGAGTATCATATTTTTTTTTGCTCTCTCTTTCGTGCCGGACGATACTTAGATCTATCGCTCGGACCGGAATTTTCCAAGATGTATAAGGTTTAGGTTGTAACGAGCATTCACAGTTGCCAACAAGCAGTGATATATATGGTAACAGGAATTCCGAGACCCTCACGACTCTTTCGGGATTTGGTCGGCCATTAAGGGGTGAATATTGATTAACCTCTTCGTGTTCAATTCCCCAACCGTCTTCTGTCCGATTCTTCGGCGTTGCGTGGGGCAGACTAGATCCTCGATGGATGACCATCCGTGACTTGAAATTGTCCCAGGGACTGTGGTATGACTGATCCGAACCAACGCTTATGATACCTTCCTCCTACCCCCCTCAGTTAGCTTGTAAATCAAATGATGGGGCAGCCTTTTACGGATGATTTTTCATGATGGGGGTGTTCCACCGCCGCACTATTCCGGTGCAATGCTTGGACAGCGGATACGGTATTTGTATATTGCAAAGCGTAGGAGAACATTCCCTTACCGGGTTACCGGGAAACATCTGGGGTAGATGAAGTTTATATTCTCAGCCCGTTGTGATAGGGAGGAGGCAAGATTGGTGTGTAATCTTCGTGATGCCGTATCCTACCCACATTAGCGGATCATGTGTCGTACAGTACTGTACAAGTCACTTTGCCCTCTTTGATCTCTGGTCAGGGGGAAATGAACTTTTTTCTTTTCTTCACGAAAGGATCAGAATATTTGTATCTAAGTCACTTGCACTTGTGATAGTGGAGTAGACCTGGTGAACAAGATATATCTTTAAGACTCATAGATTAATCCAAGCTTGCAAGATCTTCTAACTGAAAGGAAAAATACACCCCTGTTTATACCCTTCTATGGTTACGCGAACACTGACTCATACCAAGGAAATCTATATAACCTGCTAGAATCTTCTAGCATAACAACAGGTCATGTGGCTGTGTCACCTGACCGACACAGTCACTCCACTGTACAGGAATAAGATACCGTAATTTTGAACACTTTCCCTACAGTTCCATTCCCAGCCTGTTAGAAACCCCTTCAAACGTCATCTTAACTAATTCCTTTGTACATATATCCGCCAAATTGTCCTCCATTCCAACTGCTCTCACATTTATCTTCCCCACTTCCCGTAGGTCTCTAGTGTAATAGTGCTGAACATCAACATGTTTCGTTCAGTCAGAAACATCTGCATTTTCAGTAACCTTAATGGCTGCTGTGTTGTCATAGTATAGGATCAGTAGAGTCTTAATTCCCATATGTGACATTCCTCAGCTTAGCTAGATGCTTGGTCCAGCAGTGCATGCGAGTGCGATGTATTTGGCTTCTATTGTAGATGTTGCTATGGTTTTTTTTCTTCTTCGATCGCCATGTCACAGTACTTCTCTAAACTTGTACAATCAGACCGGCAAACGATTTTCTGTCTTCGACATTTGAGGCGAATGAAGCATCACTAAAGATCTTCAATGGTTGCTACTTGTTGTCTTGGTTATATTGCAATACCTTGACCTTAGTTCCTTTTAGATACCTTAGTACTCTCTTGGCAGCGGTAAGATGTGTGGTAGTAGGCTTTGAGGAAAATTGACTGAGGAAAGCAGTGGCATGTACAATGTCAGGACTTGTAGTAACAGCAGCGTACATCAGGGATCCAATGATGGACTAGTAGTGTTGTTGATCGCATAGTTGATTATCGTCTTTTGCTTTTATAAGTATAGTGTGCACTTCAATAGAAGTGGTAACTGGTTTGGCTTTGCTTAGATCAAATGATTTGAGGATCTTAGTAATATACCATTCCTCGTAGATTTTGAGAGTGTCTTTTGACATTTCGATCTGCATGCCTAATAGTAGTGATGCTTGTCCAGAGTCCGTATATTGAAAGTAGGATTGTATTTTGTCAATACACAGATCGACTAGTGTGGGTTTTCCAGCTATTAGTATATCGTCAACGTAAATACAACAAAAGAGGTTTTTTGCTACAAGAATACATGGGTCAAAGTCAGTAACTTTAAGGTTCCTGGTTTCGCGGGTTTTGGTTAGTCATTGGTACCATAGTCATAAGGATTGCTCGAGTCTGTAGATGGCCTTCTTTAGCTTCCAGATGTTGACCGGTTTGCAATACCCTTCAGGGAGCTCCAGGTAGGTTTCCATATCTATGTTGCCATATAGGAAGGCACTCTTAATGTCAATTTGTCGGAACTTGTAACCACATTTGACAGGTATTCCCAGCAGGAGTCTCAGAGATTCTAAGCGAGCAACTAGGGCGTAAACCTCTTCATAGTCTTTGCCTGGGGCTTGGTTGAAACCTTTTGTGTAGTATCATGCTTTCCGATATTTGATAGTACCATCCTTTTAGACTTTAGTCTTATAAACTTATCGTACTATTAATATCTTTTTTCCACTTGATTTTTCTACTTGCACCTCTACTTTTCGTTTTCTCAGTACCTTCATCTCTTTGTCCATAACTTTCTGCCGTTCATCCCTCTCCTGCGATTCCATGGCCTCTCTATACGTATTGGGGCCTGGTATGTGATACATGAGACCAACAACCGTATGTCTTTGAAGATTCCCTTCTTCATTTCAAAGCTGTTCATCAAGTTCCTCTCTTCTTTCTTGGAGAAGCTGCATCTCGTTCTTAGTTAGGCCTTCCAACTTACAATCCCGCTTGTTTCCTTTCATCTGGCGTTGTAGAGACCGTACCTTCTTTTCTATCTGACGTCGGTCCTTGTCTTGTACTTTCTGGGTCTGGGTTTATTCACGAGTAGAATGATAGGGTTCAGGTAGTACTGAGGAGGAGGTATCTGGAGGAGGAATTGGTGTTGACTAGAATTTGTTGGGCATAGAAGTATTTGGTGGTGGTACTAGTATTGTTGGTCTTGATGGAGTGGATGTCCCATCCTCATCAGTATGTTCTGATTCACTAGATTGATCCCACTTTTCTTTCTCTTCTCTTTCTCTTGTTCGTTGAAGATATTCAAACAATACCCCTTTGGTCTTCCCAAATTTCAGATCCCTTACTTCGATCACAGTATGCCGTTTAGGTATGTAAACATGGTAAATCGTCGGACTGGAAGTGTAGCTGACTAGGTGACCTTCTTCTGCTGTCTGGTCAAACTTTCCTTGCTTCTCAGCTAGGATATGTACTATGATGTCAGCAAACCAGGAATGGAGATGACTAATCGTGGGTTTCGTTGTATATAGTTGCTCGAAAGGTATTGTTTTTATTGATAAATGGCTCCGGCAATTATAGAGATAAGCCGCTGTAGAATAGGCTTCACCGCACAATGATGTTCGTTCAGGTGGCATCATACATTATACTATTGTTGTGAGGATACGCTTCAGCCTTTCTGAGACACCATTTGATTCAGGGTTGTAGGCTGGTAATATGTTGTAGATAACTGCTTTTGTTTTTAAGAATTCAGATACTTTCCGGTTAAGGTATTCGGTTCCTTGGTCGCTATACAATTGCTTGACTTGTTTACCAAATTGAGTAAGTACCATTTCCCCGCAGTGTTTTATGGCAATTTCTGCTCCATCCTTTGTCTTTAGTAGGTAAATCCAACAATACCTGGTATAATCATCTATAAATGTTATGTAGTAGAGATTCTTTTCTAGAGTGGATGTGGACATTTGACCACTAAGATCAGAATGGACTTTGTCGAAAGCTGACTTGGTTTCCATGTCCTTTGACTTTGGTTTTACATGCGTGGTTTTGTTCCGCTTGCATGTTGTACAGTGAAAGTTTGATGGAGTGGCAATAGGGGTAGCATCCTTGTAACAATCCTTAATCACACTCAGATGTCCAAGAGCCTTGTGCCGCGCTGCGTAAAGAGAAATAAAAGACTTCTCATTACTCATCCTAACATACCACAACTCACCTTTCTTATCCGCAACCATGAAAATCCTCCTTTCCTTCTCAAACATGCTTTTTCCCTTTTTTGCCTTAACCTTTACTCCAACATTGTCCAATCGGGATTTAGATACCAATAAGTATCGAAACCTGGGTACATACAGTGCTTATTTGAGGATGACTGTATGTTTGGTTCTGTCCAACAGGTGCACGTGAAGGTGAGCATCTCTGGATGCAGTTGCCAGGTGAATTCTACGGTCTGCGGTTACTATCTTTTCGGAGGAAGGTGTAAGACTTTGGAAGTCACCTGAATTGGGTGATATGTGGTTTGGTGCTCCTTAATTACATAACCATTCCATTGAGACTTCCCCGGTTGTCATACTGCAGACAACCTCTTCCTCTGGTATAGGAGGTTCCCTGGCTTTCACCATGGGAACCATGACAGTAGCGTTGGTAACGGCTACGGTAATTGGTTTATTATCCTGTTTCTGCTTATGGGCTTTTTCTCTTGAAAGACCTCGATATTTGTTGCTATTGTGGGTATCACTTTTCCCACCTTTTGCTGCACACCATGTGTAATGCATCTGTTTCTTGTTCTTGTAAGGTACTGACAGTACCTTTTCCTCCTCTTTACCTTCTCCTTTTTCTGCTACCCTGCTTAATAAGTAATCCCGAATGTCTATGCATCTGGTTGTGTTTCTTGCTAACAAGACATCGCATAGATCAGAGTCCAATTATTTGATGGATAGCGTGAAGACAGTACCATTGACCTCTTCTGCCTGTGTCCATGGTCGCATTGCGGTTCAGAATTCATTGGTTGTTTCATCATCAGCAGATGAACACCGTTGGGCAAGACAGTTCCATGCAGTTTTGAACTTTGTGGCATGGTCAGAGATGGATTCAGTGGAGACAAGTTGGATTTTCCAGATGGGTTCAAGTAGCATCATGTTGGTAGCCAGAGTTGTTTTATCAAATTGGTCTTTGAACGCTTGCCAGACTTCTGCTGCTAAACTTTTGGCAGAGATGTCGGCATGGTAGATAGAGTTTACTGCTTGGTAATGGTAGAATCTAGCTTTAGTGTCCTTTTTCTTCTGCGTAGTAAATTTTGCAGCATCATCGGATGCTTCAATCATAGGGATTTTAGGCTTCTTTTCTGTTCCAAGTACTACCTCTGATAGTCCAAGGACTTCAAAGGCAACCAGCCACGCTTGTGCCCAAGTCTGGTAGTTCTCTTGTCCTGGTAGTTTTGGGTAGTCGGTTATGGATAGCTTGAAGACTGTTTCGGTATCGTGTGACATATTGCTTTATTGTGGTACAGATCCGATTACCGTTGTTTCTGATAGTCTGTTTTGGGGAAGGGGTTGGTTTCTTTGTGACCAAAATTGCCAACTATTTATCTCACTCAGGTTCCTGATTGCATCATGGTGTAGCTCATCGTAGTATTTTTCACAACAGAAAGAGAGAAGATAATCAACTGAAAGAGGGCGTATTTTGTTGCAGTGAGTACATGTCCACCAGTCTAGCGCGTCAAAGTACTGGCGGGCCAGGTTGGTTTTGTTGTAGAAGGTATTTGAGGGGAGGATCAACAGTATATGCTCACTTAGGAGTGCACTTATGGCCTTGTAGTATATGATGTTCAGGTTTGTGGAAGATCTCACAAACCCGGGCTCATAACCTGAGAATATTAGTATCTAAGTCACTTGCACTTGTGATAGTGGAGTAGACCTGGTGAACGAGATATATCTTTAAGACTCATAGATTAATACAAGCTTGCATGCTCTTCTAACTGAAAGGAAAAATACACCCCTATTTATACCCTTCTATGGTTATGCGAACACTGACTCATACCAAGGAAATCTATATAACCTGCTAGAATCTTCTAGCATAACAATAGGTCATGTGACTGTGTCACATGACCGACACAGTCACACCACTGTACAGGAATAAGATACCGTAATTTTGAACAAAGGGTCTTCTATTACTCTGTCTAGCATCTGCTACTTCCGTATTCTCATGTTGTGAGCAAGCTCTATTTCCTGACTCGTTGGTAATCGTGCCTTGGCTTCTGCCCTTCACGCTTCACGCTTCCTATATTGAAGCACCGGTTTCGTTGGTACTGTATGATACACCGATAGGCCTTCTCCCATAGAACCGCTCCCTTTCCACGAGTGACCACTCATGACCTTCCAAGCGCTTACATCTCTCAAACAATCCAAACAACGAAGCAAGCAACCGCACTGACACATACACACGTACACCGGGACCAACACCATACCTTACAAGTAATTCCCATCCTTCCCAACCCTCCTAGCGCGTAGTCCTGAAACCGCCCACTTCAGAGAACTAGGCTGCAACATCCCACACCGCTAATGAGTCGATAGATAGATAATTCGCACATTCCAACGGGAGCAAAAGTACAATAATATAATTGCACAAGCACATACTCGGGCGTAACACCAGCACGGTGAACGAGTATTCAGGGTACAAGGAATTGCCGAGTGCTCGTATGACCCTTTGGTCCGTAGCGAGATGTCCATCCAGCAGAACCAAGGTACAGTGCAGTACAGTGCCCGCAACGCCCCGTGACGACTGCTGTCGCACACAGGAGAAAAAAAATTGGTCAGACACCTCCCGATTTTCTTGGTGTGCAATGGCAAGTTGTCCCACGGATGCCAAAAAATTACGACTATCATACAGGGTGGGACTCAGCTTTTTTTACTTCTTTTTTTCTTTCTCCTTTCTTTATTCATTTTTCACTCTCCCTTTTACCCTACGGAAATACAGCGAGAACGCGGGGTCAGCGCCAGCAGTATTCCCGTTTTCATGGTGGGACGATGGATTATCATGCGGCAGAGTTTGATTGGTCGCCTTGTTCCCCACGGAGGATGCCAGGAAGGTAGAGGGAGATCGAAGGGAGGGGAGGGATATCTGGTCAGCGGAGCCTGGCCAGGGCCAAAAGTGCGCCGTTTGGGAGGGGTTTGAGTTGCCGGTGCATGGTAGCAGATGGTATTGATAGTGTAGGAGCTTTCTGCACCGAAAGGTTTTGAGGGGGGGTGTTTATTTTAGGCTTTTGGGGCCTAAGTGGCGCCTGAAGGGAGGGTACTGTACGTTGGATGATAGGGGATTGGGATTGGTTGGATTGGTTGGATTGGTGGATTCGTTTGATGGATTGTTGTGCATGTGGGTGGGTGGGATGGTGCAGGAGTGGTGTCGGTCTTGGGCTAGAAGGGGGGGGGGTCCTTGTGCCAACTGTGCTAGGTGTTTTGAGGGTGCGGGGAAGTTGTTCAAGATTCGGCGGGTTTAGCCGGTAGGAGCTACGGTGAAAGCGTATACAAATTATCTCGAAGAAATACTTGTATTCAAGCCAAAACCGCATGTCTTCGAGGAGAATATCCGTGGGAAGTGTCATGCATCTTATTGGCCCGGGTAGTACATTACAGTAATTTCCCCTTTGCATATCCCACCCCCCAAGGCGATCAAGGAACCCGATATTAAGGAAGGTTGTTCGATGCTTGTGCAATGCGGTACAGTACAAAGTTTGTTGACGAAAGCTCAGAAAGCTTTTCCATGAATGTTTTAGTTTGCCTTAGTTTCTTGGGTGGAGGGAGAGCGGCGAGGGGCATACCGGTATGCAGTCCAGTTGACGTGCGGTCTCCGGGGCACGCCGTGAATGGGTATGGGAGCGAATCGGGACCACTAGGGGATATTATAGTACTGTAGTTTCTTGGTGGAGGAGTGCATATCTCGAAAGATGTCGACTTCTTTATACCCCCATTTGGATATACCCCCCCCGGCGACGGATGATTGTACAGTACTATGATACCCGCAATTTAGTGTACAGTAGCTGACGGGAGAACCCAACAAACAAAAGCGCCGGTAGCTCTGTCTCAATTACCGGTGTGGAAGTGTCTCTATTGACTTCCGTAATTTGGATGGTGTGATTGACCGAGCTGATACCTGTGCAATATGGTTGTCCATACAACGTTATATTCAATCAGACAAGAGAATAAAATTAGGCTGATAAAGTTGACAGTAAAACACAGCAGAAAAGCAAGATAAAAAGGGTGGAAAAACAGAGCTCCCAAACAACAGAAAAGAAGTCTGTGTAGTCCTCCCGTACAGGATGGATGTGTTGCTTTTTATTCCCCCTCTCTCTGAGGAAGACAAGGCCATGCCTCTAGGTGAAAAATTTCCACCTGCTGAGCCTCATCCTAAACAGAAAATTCTATGGGTAAAAACCCACAAAACATGACCAGAAAACCCCCAAACCTTCTTCACACCACACCGGTACGGAAATACCGCAGCAGACACCCCCTCGAGCAAAAAAAAAAAAAACTCACCATGTCATGAGAGTGACACCTCCGAGCATTCTTTCTAGAAACCTCTCTGCACCCACTTCCACGCTATCCCCAAACCCAACACATATCGAACCGGTATCATAACACCAAACCACGGTGCTGTACGAATTCGAGTACGAGTTCGAGTAGAAGGCCACCCACTTAGCCCAATCGCGAATACAACCTGGAACATGCCAGATCTCCAAACTGAAAGTGCAAATTGTACCAACGCTCAACATTTATCGTTGGGAACTTGGCGCGCAGTAAAAATTGTGCACTTTGGTACACAAGGGGGTCAGAGGGGGGTTGAGAGAAGCACTGGCGGAGATTAACCAAATCGACTGCCTGCCGTCTGTACCACACGGCGGGGGTAAACTGGGTCGGACTGGCCGAATCCCCGCCCCCGGGTTGTACGGTACTGTACAGTACTGTACGAGTACAAGTATCTTCTCGATTCGGAGCGGACGTTTGTCGTTTGACACGAGCACCGTACGGTGGTCCCGGCTAGCAACCATTAGGCGCGGGGTGGCCCTACAGCACTGCGACTCGCGCTGCAGTGCGAAAGTTAGGCCGAAATGGTGCTGGCTTAATCGACGAACAGCAGGATTGTATCTCCCACTAAGGATCGACGCCCAGGCCCCACCCTTTAACCTGCGACTGAAGATTCCGGTGGAAGGTCGATGATGGAATTAAATTATATTAAAATTCGCCTCATCCTCCCTTGCCCGTTGCTGTGGTGGAAGCTACGACTGCCCGTTTGTCGGGCTAATCTGTCGACTTTTTGTCGCTGCGCTCCCGTAACGGGCCGCAAGAGGTGCACGAAGGGGACACGTCTGCACCTGTACAGTATCCTACAAGGCGCAGCCCAAGCCCGCCCAACCCTCCCTCGAAACGGAAAACAAGCCCCTCTCCCCCTACCAGCATTCCAGCGGCATTCGAATAAATCCCCCTTTCTCTACTAGCCGTACCCGTGCTGTAGACCACAGTATCGTACCAGTGCTTGCTTCCGGCGCCACTTTTGAGCGGGGTGTGTGATGAACCGATACTCGAGTATTAAACCGTAAGGCCGATATCGCCCATAACTTAAATCCCACAAGTGCGAAATACACCCATCAGGCCAGATAATGGTCCCCCAAAGACTGTACGGTCACACGACAGCTGACGGATCGCCGACAATCAAACTAACTTACCCTCAACTTACTTAACTAAATCACCAATACTCACGATAGTCGATTGCCACTTGCAAGGAAGATTAGTTCTTTTTCCCTTTCTTCCTCCTCCCCGCCAGCTGCCGGCCGCCATATCGGTTCCAAAAACTTTCGTAGTGGGTGCCATACCGGGCAACGATATAACGGTAGTCACCCGGCTTTGCACCTTGCGGCGTGTAGCGAGGGGGCTGAGCGAGACCAAGACTGCATCAAACTTGTCGGGCATGCAGCGTCGTGTGAAGATTTAGTTGGTGGATTGGGAGTCCACTTGTGCCATGCTCCTCTTGCGCCGTGCAGCACCGGTATGATATGTCGAACAATTCTTGTCGCAAAGCCCGGTGGCTCGACAGCGCCCGACTGATAACCGTTTCCATACAGTAGTGGTGGATGCTGCGGTTGACCTTCTCGGATCTGCGCAAGGATCCGGAACCCGAAGCGGTCTCCATTACTAATGCTCGGTACAGTACTCGAGCGGGTAGCGCAGTAACAGTTCCGTGTCGCCATCTTTCCCGCATCGCAATTGCTGCTTTGTGGACAGCGGAGACCGTACTACAATGGTGCTTCCACCGGCCAGTCCAAAGCATCTACCGCTACATGTCCTTGGGTGGGGTACCGGTAGCCTACCGTAAGTACTCGAATAGAAGAGGAATGCGCTAGACAGTCAATATAAGGGTTATGACAAAAAAAGGGAGGAATGGCGTCAGTAGAGATATGGTGACTTACTAGAAAAATGCACATTGGCCTTCCAAATCAACGTCAACTCGTTACCTTCAAGATACATGAAGAAGATAAATGTAAACAAAGTAATCAAGGAGTCATACAAATGTAATTTAATCAAAAAGAAAAAAATGGGAGTACTCAGATATGATGAGTAAATGGATACTGTAGTCAAAGACAAAAATAATATAAGAGTCCAGATCTAAGAGGTAATTCCAAGATGGCAGATGTGAAATCAATTTCCAAGTGTTCTCATACAGCAAAGTCAATCTTCAATAATATATCAACTATGGCACTACAGAGAAGAGCTCAGCAAGGTACTGCATATGCCAGGATAGCTGTTAAACTGCCAGAGCTCCCAGCAGGAAGGTTTTATGCAGCAGAGAGACTGAAACCCAGCCCTAAATGGAAGCTATTAGCAAATGTAACAATCACTACCCGTCAGTGCTTTTCTCACACAAGTAACGATACCTTGACCTTGATGTTTGAGACTTCTCTTCTTGTTCTAAGTTGGATAGCTGAGCACCCAAAGCCCCTATCTGATGACTTGCTTATGAGAGTATGTGTGCAATATAGCCACGTAGATCAAGAGTAGTGTAGTAAAAGTATAGGTAAGAAGATATAAAGATGATAGCATGAAGAGCTCATCCTCCGGGGTCCTAGTGACCTCTTTTACACTCACTCTTCATACCAACCCTAACCCTCTGACCCATACCCCTGAGTCATCTACTCTAGTCATGTGCGCTAAGTGCATCACATGCATAAGACCCATGACTTGCTAACTTAGTCATGTGCAAAAGTCATTACATCATACAACTCATAACTACAAGTTGTTCAAACATATCAACCAATCATAACCTACCAACAACTCACAACTATAAGTCATATGAAACCATACAACACTAACTGTGAGTTATAGTGCGAAAGTCTAACCCAGTTCCTCCAAGATTCTGTTTTGAGTCTTCCATGATATAACCAATCTTCTACTCCTATCACTATTTGTGACATTAGCTCCTCTTGCACTCTAGCCTAAGTCCCATCAGGCTACACCCATTGCAATAGGACTCTCCCCAAGGCCTTCGCTTCCCTTCCCAACAACTCTCAGCGTTTTTGTTCACGCCTCCAATTCTCACTCACCTCCTGCAGGGTGGTGTTCGTGCATTCAATTATTGGCTACTGTATTGTGATCGTTTTGTCTGGGGCGTCGATAGTGGTTCCTTCCTTTGTGATCGCCCCTTGAGCCTCCTCTACCATTCTCTGCAGGTCATCAATCTGTCGGTATAGGCTGTGCAGGTTGAAGACCATTTCCGTACTTTTCTCATCCCCATCTCTCTCCTGTCATGTCCTTCTGGCTGCCCTATACATTCCCATTTCTTTGTAGCTCCTTTTCAGGGGCTTTTTGCTTCTATTATTTTGGGAGTAATACCCCACGCCTATCTTCCCCATTATATGGGTTTTGCACCTATCTTAGTAGCATTCCTGCCACCTCTTCTTTTCGTGTATTTCCTTTCTATTCTCGTAGGTCCTGGTGGCCCACAGGAACCATCTTTCTTATTGCTTGTCACTTAGGTGCACCCAGCACATGTTAATGTAGCAGCCAGTCCAAGACAGGGCATTGTGTTCCACTGTTCTCCCATGACCTGCTGTTGGTAGGTCATGGTTCCTTGGTATCAAATCTGTCCAGAGTTCCTCATAATCTAGTATCTATATCTTATCAGCGTATTGGAGGTAGTTGCCATCTCACTTGTATAACGCAAGTGCGACATCTTTCAATTTCTTATCCCCCTTTTATAGCCCTTGTTATATCTGCTGAATTCTCTGATCTCTCTACTTAACATTTTGATAGTATTGTTTATATCATCCTAGATTTCCACTATGTCTGTTGCTTTGAAACACTTCTTTTTCAGGAATGGTATTCATTGTCTTCTTGCAATCCGTTCGTCTTTCCTGCTTTTCAGTTGGTCTTTCACTTGCCTTGTGAGGGTGTCTGGCTTTCCTTCTTCTTTTCCTGGTCAATATTTAATTTTGAAGTTGAATTAGCTCTGCTTTTCTATCTATCATAATTGGCAGTCATTTAGTTCCTTCGTCGTCATGAATGATATCAAGTTTTGGTAGTTGATAGGGACCTTGGTGTGATGGTTAGTGTTCTGAATGTAACATTCCCACTCTTTGAGAAATGGAACTGTTGCCAGTAGTTTCTTGTCATGCACATCATAGTTGTATTTGGTGTATGCCATTGTTTTTAACCTGTACGTGACTGGTCTCTATTGCCTGTCTTCCCACTTCTGCGATAGTATACTTGAGCATACATATTTTGATATGTCCATCTTGATTATTGTTCCTCCTGCGCAGTTGAAATGTACCAGGATTGGTGCTATTGTTATCTTTGTCCTTAACTTGTCAAATGACTTATCTTGTTCCTTTCCGCAGTTCAATTTGACATCATTTTTGAGGAGGTAGTATATTTGTAATGTGTTCGGGGCAGGCCCTATTCACGTAGTGGTACAATAGGAGCAGATGGCTTCCTGGTCAACATGAAGCGAGCGCTGCTTGCTAAAGGAGGCTTCAAACGGGATGTAATAGAAGATCAAAGAAGTAACCGTTCAACCAAGTATATTTTAAGAATACTGTCTGTCGNCCTGCTAGAATCTTCTAGCATAACAATAGGTCATGTGACTGTGTCACATGACCGACACAGTCACACCACTGTACAGGAATAAGATACCGTAATTTTGAACAAAGGGTCTTCTATTACTCTGTCTAGCATCTGCTACTTCCGTATTCTCATGTTGTGAGCAAGCTCTATTTCCTGACTCGTTGGTAATCGTGCCTTGGCTTCTGCCCTTCACGCTTCACGCTTCCTATATTGAAGCACCGGTTTCGTTGGTACTGTATGATACACCGATAGGCCTTCTCCCATAGAACCGCTCCCTTTCCACGAGTGACCACTCATGACCTTCCAAGCGCTTACATCTCTCAAACAATCCAAACAACCAAGCAAGCAACCGCACTGACACATACACACGTACACCGGGACCAACACCATACCTTACAAGTAATTCCCATCCTTCCCAACCCTCCTAGCGCGTAGTCCTGAAACCGCCCACTTCAGAGAACTAGGCTGCAACATCCCACACCGCTAATGAGTCGATAGATAGATAATTCGCACATTCCAACGGGAGCAAAAGTACAATAATATAATTGCACAAGCACATACTCGGGCGTAACACCAGCACGGTGAACGAGTATTCAGGGTACAAGGAATTGCCGAGTGCTCGTATGACCCTTTGGTCCGTAGCGAGATGTCCATCCAGCAGAACCAAGGTACAGTGCAGTACAGTGCCCGCAACGCCCCGTGACGACTGCTGTCGCACACAGGAGAAAAAAAATTGGTCAGACACCTCCCGATTTTCTTGGTGTGCAATGGCAAGTTGTCCCACGGATGCCAAAAAATTACGACTATCATACAGGGTGGGACTCAGCTTTTTTTACTTCTTTTTTTCTTTCTCCTTTCTTTATTCATTTTTCACTCTCCCTTTTACCCTACGGAAATACAGCGAGAACGCGGGGTCAGCGCCAGCAGTATTCCCGTTTTCATGGTGGGACGATGGATTATCATGCGGCAGAGTTTGATTGGTCGCCTTGTTCCCCACGGAGGATGCCAGGAAGGTAGAGGGAGATCGAAGGGAGGGGAGGGATATCTGGTCAGCGGAGCCTGGCCAGGGCCAAAAGTGCGCCGTTTGGGAGGGGTTTGAGTTGCCGGTGCATGGTAGCAGATGGTATTGATAGTGTAGGAGCTTTCTGCACCGAAAGGTTTTGAGGGGGGGTGTTTATTTTAGGCTTTTGGGGCCTAAGTGGCGCCTGAAGGGAGGGTACTGTACGTTGGATGATAGGGGATTGGGATTGGTTGGATTGGTTGGATTGGTGGATTCGTTTGATGGATTGTTGTGCATGTGGGTGGGTGGGATGGTGCAGGAGTGGTGTCGGTCTTGGGCTAGAAGGGGGGGGGGGTCCTTGTGCCAACTGTGCTAGGTGTTTTGAGGGTGCGGGGAAGTTGTTCAAGATTCGGCGGGTTTAGCCGGTAGGAGCTACGGTGAAAGCGTATACAAATTATCTCGAAGAAATACTTGTATTCAAGCCAAAACCGCATGTCTTCGAGGAGAATATCCGTGGGAAGTGTCATGCATCTTATTGGCCCGGGTAGTACATTACAGTAATTTCCCCTTTGCATATCCCACCCCCCAAGGCGATCAAGGAACCCGATATTAAGGAAGGTTGTTCGATGCTTGTGCAATGCGGTACAGTACAAAGTTTGTTGACGAAAGCTCAGAAAGCTTTTCCATGAATGTTTTAGTTTGCCTTAGTTTCTTGGGTGGAGGGAGAGCGGCGAGGGGCATACCGGTATGCAGTCCAGTTGACGTGCGGTCTCCGGGGCACGCCGTGAATGGGTATGGGAGCGAATCGGGACCACTAGGGGATATTATAGTACTGTAGTTTCTTGGTGGAGGAGTGCATATCTCGAAAGATGTCGACTTCTTTATACCCCCATTTGGATATACCCCCCCCGGCGACGGATGATTGTACAGTACTATGATACCCGCAATTTAGTGTACAGTAGCTGACGGGAGAACCCAACAAACAAAAGCGCCGGTAGCTCTGTCTCAATTACCGGTGTGGAAGTGTCTCTATTGACTTCCGTAATTTGGATGGTGTGATTGACCGAGCTGATACCTGTGCAATATGGTTGTCCATACAACGTTATATTCAATCAGACAAGAGAATAAAATTAGGCTGATAAAGTTGACAGTAAAACACAGCAGAAAAGCAAGATAAAAAGGGTGGAAAAACAGAGCTCCCAAACAACAGAAAAGAAGTCTGTGTAGTCCTCCCGTACAGGATGGATGTGTTGCTTTTTATTCCCCCTCTCTCTGAGGAAGACAAGGCCATGCCTCTAGGTGAAAAATTTCCACCTGCTGAGCCTCATCCTAAACAGAAAATTCTATGGGTAAAAACCCACAAAACATGACCAGAAAACCCCCAAACCTTCTTCACACCACACCGGTACGGAAATACCGCAGCAGACACCCCCTCGAGCAAAAAAAAAAAAAACTCACCATGTCATGAGAGTGACACCTCCGAGCATTCTTTCTAGAAACCTCTCTGCACCCACTTCCACGCTATCCCCAAACCCAACACATATCGAACCGGTATCATAACACCAAACCACGGTGCTGTACGAATTCGAGTACGAGTTCGAGTAGAAGGCCACCCACTTAGCCCAATCGCGAATACAACCTGGAACATGCCAGATCTCCAAACTGAAAGTGCAAATTGTACCAACGCTCAACATTTATCGTTGGGAACTTGGCGCGCAGTAAAAATTGTGCACTTTGGTACACAAGGGGGTCAGAGGGGGGTTGAGAGAAGCACTGGCGGAGATTAACCAAATCGACTGCCTGCCGTCTGTACCACACGGCGGGGGTAAACTGGGTCGGACTGGCCGAATCCCCGCCCCCGGGTTGTACGGTACTGTACAGTACTGTACGAGTACAAGTATCTTCTCGATTCGGAGCGGACGTTTGTCGTTTGACACGAGCACCGTACGGTGGTCCCGGCTAGCAACCATTAGGCGCGGGGTGGCCCTACAGCACTGCGACTCGCGCTGCAGTGCGAAAGTTAGGCCGAAATGGTGCTGGCTTAATCGACGAACAGCAGGATTGTATCTCCCACTAAGGATCGACGCCCAGGCCCCACCCTTTAACCTGCGACTGAAGATTCCGGTGGAAGGTCGATGATGGAATTAAATTATATTAAAATTCGCCTCATCCTCCCTTGCCCGTTGCTGTGGTGGAAGCTACGACTGCCCGTTTGTCGGGCTAATCTGTCGACTTTTTGTCGCTGCGCTCCCGTAACGGGCCGCAAGAGGTGCACGAAGGGGACACGTCTGCACCTGTACAGTATCCTACAAGGCGCAGCCCAAGCCCGCCCAACCCTCCCTCGAAACGGAAAACAAGCCCCTCTCCCCCTACCAGCATTCCAGCGGCATTCGAATAAACTCCCCCTTTCTCTACTAGCCGT
>PYWC01000041.1:1069980-1084116 GCA_003182015.1 Tuber magnatum
GAAACCAGCATATCGCTTATCTCCAGTATGAGCGATATTGCAAAACAATGTGTGTATCAACCGATAGCACACGAAACAATTCACATATTAAACGATACCATGAAACCAAACATAAAACAAGGTGTGTATCAACCGATAGCACACAAAACAATACAAGTATCAAACGATACTGTGAAACCAAACATAAAACAATGTGTGTATCAACCGATAGCACACAAAACAATACAAGTATCAAACGATACTGTGAAAGCAAACATAAAACAATCTGTGTATCAACCAATAGCACACAAAACAATACAAGTATCAAACGATACTGTGAAACCAAACATAAAACAAAGCTAGTACCTGTACTGGTTACAATATTGGTTTTATAGTTTGGCTGAATTCTTCAATAAAGTACTTGCAGAAGTTGTAAAAGCCTATAAAACGTTGTATTTGCCCATGGGCTTTTGGCACTTCTCACTTCCAGATTGCCTGAGTTTTGACTGAATTCATCTAAACTCCTTTCCAATTGATAATGAAGCCAAGAAATTCCACTTCCTGTTTGTAGAACTCACATTTACTGAATTTCACCTTCATTTCAGATTGCTGTATTGCTTCCATGATGTTGTTGATGTCTCTTTGGTATTATTCCATATTCTTGAAATAGATGAGTACATCATCCAAGTAGACGATACAACATACATCCAAGCATCTGCTCAACACTCTTTTAATCCATCACTGAAGCATTGCTGGGGTATTGATTAGTCTGAATGGTATAACCAGATCTTGGTATGTCCCATATCATGTGGTCAAGGTTGTCTTCTACTCATCCCCTAGTTTGATTCTAATATTGTGATATACCTCTTTGATGACCAGTTTGATGAAGTATTTTGCTGATCCTAACCAGTCTATGGTCCTCAGAGATCAATGGTAATAGGTAACTACAGTGCCTTGTCAGAAATGTTCATGATCTGAGACATGTTTAATTGCAGTTGCGCTATGGAACCAGTAGGGCAATGGTGGGTGGAATTGTTAACAGTGCGCGCACCAAGGTCACAATCAACCCTCAACAATCAATCGTCAACTATCAATGAACTACTATTTATATCTCAGAGGAATAAAATAATAAGTAAAACTAGCTAATACTTTGTATAACTACCCCTTGCTTCCAATACTGAAGCTACTCTATCAGGTATTGATTTCCACAACTTTCCAGAAAACTCCTCAGAAATTGTCTTCCAAACCAAAGGTAACACTTGTGCAAGTCTATTCTTAACAGCTTCTTTTCCTCCTGGAGTATCTCCAATCTTTGGATACTGCTAGTGTAATGGCTGTTTAAGCTCAACCCATACATGCTCAATAGGATTTAAATCAGGAGAGTAAGGGGGATGTTCTATCAATTGAATACAATTCCTCTCAAACCAAGCCATAATACTATATGCCTTGTGAACAGGAGTATTGTCTTGCAGAAAAAAATATCTTCAAGTTGCATACCAAAGGAAATCATCAAATAAATAGCAGGAAAAAGGTCTCTTCTCAAGGGCCTAACATACCTAGTCTTATTGACATTTTGGGTGATAGGAATCAAGTAACCTTTTCTTTTTCTCCAAAAGCACCCCCATACCATAAGCGAAATTCTCTTATCCTTTTCCTTTGAATGAACACAATCTGCTAGCCACTGCTCCCCAGGTTATCTGAAAACCGACTGTTGACTACGATCCTGCGATTTCTCCACACTGCACTCATCACTCCAAATAACACTTTCAAAATCCTCAGCTGTCCAATCCTTATTAGCTTTAGCCTAGTCTAGTCTTTTGACAATATGCACAGGCTTGAGCTTTGGTCTTGCTTTGGCTAGCGATATCTTGATATTGACTTCTCTAAGTATTCTATCAACTATAAATCTGTTAGAAGATCATATACTATCACTCAAATAGGTACAAGGAAGTGGTTGTTATGAGTAGAGAGAGAAACACTTGGTGCATAATGATCCCTGAAATCAGATCTGATTATTTTCCTATTGGATTTGGCTCCACGGATAATTGTGCGATGCTGTCATTGGCTAAGAGTTGTTGTGCGACCACGACGAGGGAGATTATCCAGTGATTGGCCCTCGCATGCACGTGTGAGGAAGCTTTGAATAGTTGTCCTTGGCCGGCTGATAATTTGAGCAACAAGAGCAATATTCTGAAGGCAGTAGAAAATTCCCAGGATCATGCCATTTTCAACCTTAGTCATTTCTGTTCTGAAGGTCTTTGGAGTTTGCTTTTTTTTTTGATGTATATCCAGTCCAGTTAACTATTGGAAATAATTCAGGATTATTAAGATAGAGGAAGTGGTACTGGATCATGATAATGTCGTGGTGTGGGGCAGGTATAGTGGGTACGGTCATGATCAACCTGGTAGCATTTGATGAGGTGGCATTTGGTGATGTTGCTTAGTAAGACATATTTCACAAACACTTCTTATGAGACACTGTATCTTTCTTCGTTATCTTGTTTGGCATACGATAGTCCATGCATAGTCTTGGTTTCCAATTCTTGTTTCATACAAACAAGATAGATGATTCTGCTGCTGCAAAGAAGTCTCTGATCTATCCTCTTTGTAGCTTCTGTATATTGTATGTCATGAGTTCCTGCAATTCCATTTCACTGAGAGGATAGATCCTTTTCATTGGCAATTCAGTATCATTTTTGAACTTGGTTCACAAGTCTACTTCTTTTCTATGTGAAGGTACTTCCATGGCATCTTTCTCTTAGAACAGTTACCAATATCGATGATACTCCTTTGAGATTAACTGGTCTCATAGTTTAACTTTCTTGCA
The DNA here is from genome assembly GCA_003182015.1 of Tuber magnatum. Classification (NCBI taxonomy): domain Eukaryota; kingdom Fungi; phylum Ascomycota; class Pezizomycetes; order Pezizales; family Tuberaceae; genus Tuber; species Tuber magnatum. Next base: position 1,072,787 of record PYWC01000041.1, read on the forward strand.
TTCTTTGTGCTGAATTGTCAGTTCTATACTGATATTGAGTTTGGCCCACATGGCTGAGTCCTAGTCCCATCGTACTTTGAGAATTCCCATGTTTTCTCTACGTCGGTAGAACCTTCCCAATGCCAACACTGTGATTTCCCAGATTTCGCTTATTTTCTCGCATTCCAGCTCTTCTTCTGCTAGTTTATCTGTACTTCCAAATACTTTTATTCCTTGAGTATTTTGTGAAGGGTCTCCACTTCTGGGGGTCCTTCTTTGTTGATTCTTTTGATAATCAGCTCTGCAATTCAATAGCCTTTTTCTACTTGGAATCCTTTATTGCTTAGGTTTACCAAGACTACCTTTACTTTACCTATATAGTCCACATCTATTACTCCTGTATTGGTTCTGAGTCCGTATCAGACTGCCTAACCACTGTATGGGGCAATTCACTAGTAGGTGCCTGATGATAGTCCAATGGCTATTCCTGTAGCGACCATCACCTGCCCTGTAGTAGGTCTTGTTTGTTGTTCATTAGTATATAGATCATGTTCTGCCACTCTTGCGGAACACTTGGTAAGCAATTTTGTCTTGTTGGTCAACTTCTTGACTTGGATCCATTGATTCACTTAGCTACACTGGGTATTTCGTCCTTTGAGGACGTAGAGTTTGCAGAACTTTGTGGCAATGTTTTCTACCAAAGCTTTTGCTTCCGAGGTCATGTGTACTACCAGCAAACTGTGTAGATACTTGGTCACACATCATTCATTTGCAAACATAATCTTGTTCCTTTTCCACTCAATTGTGGGACTACATTGTCATAGCCATGGCAACCACAAGACTGCTACATGGTTTTAAAGGTTAGCCACTTGAAAGGTTGCCAGTTCTCTATGGCTGCTGATATCTATAGGGACTTGCACTGTATGGGTAATTGGCCCCATAATGCTTTTTGTTCCATATGCTAGATGTATTTCTCTTCGTCTTTTGGCCCGACGAGTGGTAAGACTATGCTTGTTGCATATTCCTTAGCCAATAAAATTCTCTGTAGCTCCGAAGTCAATTATCGTATATTTCATCATCTTTTCATTTTCCCCATATAATACTATCTTAACCATAATGTAATCTTCTTCATCTTTCCAACATTTCATCGATGGTGTCGTATAGTGGTTGGCCAGGGTGATTGTTTTCGGTTACGTCCTGTTCCTCAGACCATCTGTTGCTAGGGACAGTCATCTTTTTCTCTTTCGTCATTCTCTGTGCTGAGGTTCATTTCTCATGATTTCGTCAGGGCAAGTGTCTGTCTTCCTGGCCTGGTGGGCCCTGTCTTTCCCTGTGGGGTCTTGTCTCATTCATCCCTAAGTAGCCTGCATTCGCATAGCATATGACTACACCATCTACATTCTAGACCTAGTCTTCCCTTTATTCTTCTTACCTATACTAGTCGTGACAGGTTGAGGTTTGGCCTTTACCTGGTTGCATTCAGGGCCATCTCGTCACTGCCTTGGGTTGTCGTAAGTGGTGCAGGTCTGTATGTCCTATTCAGATTGCACGGTATTACTTTGTACTCGCTTGGTGTGGCTCTCCTTGTCTGTATATATCTAATCATAGCCAATCATTATTCTCTTTCTATTGCCTATACTGCAAAGTCAGTTGTGGTTGTATAGTTGGTTTCCAACTTGCCCTAAGGGTTTAGCAATTGCGGGGTACATGCTTGAAGTAGGTACCAGAAGAGCATAACGGGGGCACCCCTAGGAAGATGGGTCCCAAGATTGCGACCACACCAAACTTCAAACTTATCAGCAAAAGTTCACAGAGATGCAAGAGTAAAGTAAACCATAAAACTTAATATCATTAAGCCTGACGCTTCACTCAATTAAGATCTTGAGAGGGTTGATTGTTGGAGTAGGAGAGTTCTCGCATAGACTTTCAGGTAGTTTTATCTTATGCCAGAAACTCCCACATCAGTTTACGCCAATTATTTGAACACACCCTTCTCCGCTAAAGGTGGTCCGACACATCTCCTGGTACACCCTTCAGGCATGCATGTGTCGACACACTCTGGTCAGCGTGCACCTTATGCAGTTATCGTTTCTGTGGTACATTTCCAATTTGTCCGCCAGGGTGAAAACCTCTTCACATCGGCGTCTTGCTAGTGGCTAACAGTCAAGACACCTGAGGAACTGGACTGTCTATAACACTCTTCCCATATGCATTGATCTCTATTTAATCCTGGTAGCTACCATGAGCAGTTTATCTATCTGCCATTTATGATTCTCAGGATTCTGGTATCTTCTGCTGGATATGGTGGGCCACGAGTGATCCAATGGACGCTACCCATGACCACTACCTTAGATTCCCCTTACCTGTGGTGGGAATCATTCTTTTAGTGTCTCTGCACTTCCCTTTCAGAGCCTGTGGCATTGGAGACACTTTCAGGCTTGGTATGTGTAAAACTCTCACAGTTACCCCGGCACCACCCAGGACTACTTTCAGGACCCCCACGGTTAACACCCGTTAACTCCATCAGCTTTGGTCCATTTTACTCTAAAAAACTTAGAGGAGGTACTCCACCTTCCACCCTATGCCCCCGTATATATCCTGCCAATAGCCTACAGTCGACTGGACGGCAGCGACGTATCCCGTGTTGCAAGCAGGTCTCCAAAGATCCTTCTTTGCTAGGTTGCACAGAACTACACAACTGTTTGCCCATGTTATCCGGGCCTCAAGGTGGGGCCGGAGGGGTGTGATAGGAATAATATCTCCAATTTACAGCTTCTTCGTAGCCATTTAGCTTGCCCAATAGCATCTCCTAGAACCCCAGAATCCCGTATTATACCTGGCTTCACATGACAAACATTCTGGTCATTTTTCTCGAACTCCCAGAAACACTTCGTATTCAAAGGTAGGGTAACTCAGGACTTTAGACAGGGTAACCCAAGCCTCATGGTAGGGTAACCTGCTCCTGAGTGTAGGGTAACCTTGTCCAGTGGACAAGCTGACTTTTCCCTGTTACCCTGTCTATTCCGTCGCCCCAGATAGACACTTCTGACCTTTCTGCTGTTACCCGGCCTGGCTGAGTAACTGCCCCTTCAGAGGTCCCTAAGTACACTGACACTGCTCCCGGGTCTATCCAGGTACCCAAGTACCTGGCCAGCTAATTCTGTTCATCCCGGAGTCCAGGCCATCAGGTCTTCATAGGTCAAGTACTTACTTGTCTGCCAGTTCCTACCAGTTCGCCTCTTGGCTCCCAGTATGGGTGTAGGTTCTAGCTGGCATAGTTCAAGTATGCTGGGTCATTACAAAGAGTATTTCATCATCGTATTCAGAATCTATAGCAAGATACTGGAATTCCCATTCTAAAAGTATGTCATGTTTTTCCTTCCCTGCTGCATTACTTCCAGCTTATTCCCAGCTGATACTTTAGCATCGATATCTCTGAACCATTCACAAAAAGCCTCTTTGAAATTTTCCCTGAATTCCTGCTTTCATTCTTTCCATCCTTTGATATAGAGTGTTGTTTATTGGCCAGCTCTATCCTGTAACAGCGATTTTGCATATGTTATCTTGATCGCATCTTGACTATTTCTGTAGTCAATGACCCTGAAAGTGTCCTTCAAGCTATAAGGGGAATTCTCACGGCTTTGTCTTTTTTCTCTTAAAGACATTAGGTTCTTTGACCTTTGGCATGTTCCCTCTACTAGGTATGTCTACCTGTAGCGCTATCAATAAGACTGTGAACTGTTCTAGCATCATTCCTACTGCTTGGACTAGTGGTATAGCCATTCCTGTTACTGCCCCTGATATCATGGTTTCTATCTCTTTATGTAGTGATAAGGTTTCTTATTATTGTTGTTCCTCTAGTATGACCTGGCATGGGGGTTGGTCTGTTTCTTATAAACTTCCAACTAATTCAAGTTCTTCCCTGTATTCTGAAAGCTTGTGGTGATCAGCACTTTCATTATTATCATGATCCACTTTGTTATTGACATGGAGTTGCCATCTCTACCGCCTGGCTTAATGTATCATCGGGTGTATTTTGTAATGATGCTATGAAATGTAACAATCCCTACCCACTAGCGCTTTTCTTATATGAGTAACTATACCTTGACCTCGATTATTTAAGACTAGTCTTCTTATTCTCAGTTAGATAGCTGAGCACCCGAGGCCTCTACCTGACCACTTGCTTACAAGGGTACGTGTGCAATGTAGTTATATAGATCAAGAGACTAGTAGTAAAAGTATAGGTAAGAATATACAAAGATGATAGTATAAAGAGCTCATCCTTTTAGGTCTGAGTAACATCTTTTATGCATACTCTTTATGCCAACCCTAACCCTGTGACTCATATACCTGAGTCATCTGCCCTAGTCATATGCACTAAGTACATCACATGCATGAGACCCATGACTTGCTAACTGGGTTATGTACAAAAGTTATTGCATCATATGACTCGCAACTGTGTGTTATTCAAACATATCAACCAATTATAACCTACCAGGAACTTGCAAGTGTGAGTCATATGAGACCCTAGGACTCTAACTATGAGTTATAGTATGAAAGCCTGACCCAGTTCCTCCAACATTCTGTTTTAAGTCTCCCATGATACAACCTATCTTCTACTCCTATTACTGTTTGTGACAGCAAAACAACTTCAAGTGAACCCACCAGCAATAAAACAACTAAGAGAAACATATTCAGTAAACTACAAGTTACCTGTATTATCTTGATATCAGAAGCTATCCATACCTTGCAGTTCAATCCGACTTCAAGAGCCTATACTAGCAGAGGCAGCAAACTGGTTCAAAATTCCACTTCCCAATCTGGGGAGATGGCAGAAGGAGAAATAGCAAGAAAAGTATCTAGAACCATCAGTAGCAACCTATAGAATAGAAGAAGCAGAAAGAGAAAGAAAGTACGAAAGAAATAGAATGAATCTTATATGATTAGTTCTAGTAGTAAAGGAGAGAAGAAGAAGTGGTACAGAGGAGCTGGTTTCATTACAATACAAAACAAATTTATAATGAAACCTATTCCATGATATATATTAATAAATTCAGGTTCTCAAATAGATAGTTTTAGGGGTTCTTGTCCTAGTGCAAGATTACATTTCAAGCTATTACTAACAATGTTAGCGAGCTCTCAAGTGATTATATAGATACTATCATAAGCTAGATAAGATTTAACTGGAGGAACTCACAACAACATGTCAGAAACCAGTTTTCTGAGAATGTTGAGAAAGAGGAAGTTGGCTATTACAGATTAAGTAATATCTGTAATATAGACCAAACTCCTCTTCCATTTGAATATCTAAGTGGATGCATATATTATCAGCAAGTTGACAACATAATCTGTGTCTCAGGAATTAAACAATCAGGATGGAATAAGCATCAAGCTACTGTCCAACTTACTATCTTCACTGATACCATTCTACAAGTAAAGCTATTGGTATTCTTTCAAAGCCAAGCAGTCAGTACCTCTATTCAGTTAGAAAAACAGTATTATGATCTACCAGTAGACATAAAGTTTAATGCCAAAGCCTATGCTAATTCAATAAGTATTGTTGAATAACTTGATGACCAAGTTATCTCAGTACTCAATGGATACTTTACATTTCTGGCATTAAATATATTAGGCTATTACAAAACAGAAAAGGTTGTGGATACGATGCAGGCTCACGATATTACTCTTACAATCTGTTACAGCTATCTGGCTGAGATACAACAGCATTGGGTTTTTAGTCGCATATATGTGAGTGTGGAGTTGTACAGTAGCCTAACAGTTGGACAGATTACTTAGCCAAGATTCCATACAATGGAATCTTATAGAAACTGATGAAAGATTGTAGCTGTGTATGAGAAAGAGGTTAGAGGTGTTGGGATTTGTCAGCAAGAGAGTTTTCTTTATTATATAAAGGAGTATGCCCCTTTGTAATTTACTTTTCTTATGCAACCTGGTAATTTTCTACCTATACCTGTATTTAGGAATTATATCTTGGTTTCTTGTTCACATTACCAGAACTCATGAACCCTGACCCTGAATCCTGGAACCCTGTCCTTCACTCTCTTGAACCTTGCCACTGATATATCTTATTTGTATACCTGTACCCATCTCTCACTCAGCCTGCTGTAGTATATCTTGGACTATCTGCCCTTGATACTGCATGGACCCTGCTCATTACAGTATCGTACTGGGCAGGTGAACTGATTTAGTACAACTCTTAGATGTTTCAATAAACTATCTCTTTAAAGATATCCTCAAGATTAGTATTAACCAATATTCTAAATAGAAGAGTTGGGGATTACTCATCGATATAAGAAAAAAACTAATTGGTGGTGGAAATAGGAGGTACTTGAAGAAAGAGTTAACAAAGTGGAGGAAGAAGAGGAGGGAAGCCTGCTGACGGAACGTCAGAGATGGTAGGACAGAGACGAGTCTTATATACTTGAGCGATGGGTGAGGCATAGGAACAGTTTTCCTAAAAGTATGCCCATGCAGTAAAGCATCCATTCACAGCTACTGGGCTGGCTCTCCCAATTGATGAAAGTCGAGATTCAGAAATATCAGTCAAAGGTCTTGACTCTAACTTGCTGATTTCTAGATTGGAGGGTTGGAGGGAGGAGGGACTTACCACAAATGATGAGGAGGAAGTAGAGGAAGAGGAAGAGCTTAATATAGCTTTTGATAAGCTTGATGGTGAGTATCTTGTAGGAGAAGTAGAGTGAAGAGAAAAAAATATATATTTAGTTATTGATATGTCTTGAATTATGCGATATGTCATGCATTGATTCATCTATGGCTTGGCATGACTCACTTTAATTTGACTCCATAGCACATCTCTCTTGTATTTGAGTACTTACGGTATCTCAGGGCAATAGGGAGCAGTGCCATAAGTTATGGTCGTGTCAGGCCTATCTTCCGGTTCGGGGTACGATTCTAAAGGCTGCAGTAAACGGATGGTTTCCGCAACAGATAACACTGTAGCAGCAATGTGTCCCCAACACCCTTACATACCTGGATGCATCGCCCTACTTCAGCCGGCCTACCATAGCAGGGTCCACAGGGCTATCGAACGGGAGGAGAGAGAGAATAAACAAGGGGAGGGGGGGGGCCTCTGGGAAGGCCTAGGTAGCCTACTGCATAGTCCCGTTTGAGGGCTCCAAAGAATGCAGCTTCAATCTACCGCACCGGTAATACTAATGTGGAGAGGAAACGTTGATTGAGACCCCGCACCTGAACGCGGATCCTTAAGTGCAACCGAGCTGAGGAAAATGGCTTTCATCCAAGCAGTACTGTAAATTTACCAATACCGTATTCAGTATCCTGCCAGGTCTCATGATGCAAGTAATTTGCCATAGGTTCAGAATGATGTCCAAACACCGGGCGCACTGCAATGTCAGTGCTCGAGCTCAGTGCGGGTATTGTGATATACTCGTACCGTCTCGTCTGCTGCAGATTATGACTCCATACACTCTGTGTGACCATGCCCGCACAGACGCCTGAAGAAGGTCGGTGTAAGCCACGTGGTTGGGTCGGTGCTGGAGTGCTCAAGAGTACTCACAGGCGGGGTTACAGCAAATAACCTGGAGGTTTGTCGATAAATATCAACCCTCTAATCGTTCTAAATTTCTCCAACCTCTTTAATCTACCGCAGATCCCAAGGCAATCCCTATATGCCCTGATCGCCCATCGATACGCCCCCTCAGAAATTCGCGTGAGACGTTCACATAAAACACGTCGCTGCCCCCCGGACAGCATGCAACCCGAAAACGGGAGCCGGCCCAATCCCACGCTCGAAGCAAAAGAGCAATACCATCACTATATCCCGAGATTTGTCCTTCGGGCTTTTGCAGCGCAGCCCCAACCTAACTACGTCGACCCAACACGACCAGTCCGGAGGAAAAGAAAACAGAGGAAAAAAAAACCGGCAAAGATAACTGCTGGGGATAGCCGAGACCCCAGCGGGCAGATATCACTCGGCCCAAACACAATCGCGGGGACTGCTAGTCCTGATATTGTTGAAGATGATTCGCCCGACGAAGCAGGCCCTTCCAAGCCTTCCCAACCACTCGAACCTAGGGCCGAAACGGAACCTGCCAAGGACAATAGAAAGCCAAAACCCCGCAGACCGAGGTACGATCCGGCTATGGACCCGTACATAAAGCTGTACGACTTGGAATCCGGGGTCCTCGATTTCTGCAAAGTCGGTAGGGCTTATGGAATCCCGGACATGTATAAAGATGCGGATCACGAGAAAGTCTATCATGTCGAGGAGTTACTCTCGAAGCTAGAAAGTAGCGTAGCATCCATCTACCATCGGATCAAAAGCGGCCACGAAAGCAGAAAGTACAAATTCTCCATCACTCGAAAGGAGCGGAATCTCCTACGGAAATTCCTTTTTGTGATGAGGTATCGGAGTCACAAATTCTGGTCCAAGTATACCGGAACCATAGACAATTACAAACACAATGACCGTGACTTGCTCATAGAATTCCTGCAGGAAAGATCAATCACGGATTTGCGTCAAGTCTGGCTCCAAAATCTGGAGGTAATCGTGAAGACCGAAATCGATGCGGACGGAGAGTGGCTCGGCACCATTGGCCGCGAAATGTTTGCGGGAGATGCGAACATGTACGTGTTCCATATGTCGGAATCGTACATGGCGTTCTGTGAGCCAGAATCCCCCGAGGACGAATTCATTATCACCGACAATGGATTCGGGATATTTGAGGGTCCTGTTGTCTATGATACCGTTAACCTCAAAAGTACAGGTGCCGACGGCTCGCGTCCTCAATTAAAGGATCCAACCTATACAGAGTATCACAAGTTGGCGCCTCTGTCGCCCCGATTGATATTAATCCTACGATCGAATTTCCTCCGGGACGGGCCGATATGGAAGAGGAGATTGGACTTTTTCCGCCAATGGAAGGTCTGGCCAGAGGGTGATTCGCTATTGCAGGACTTGCCAATCAAGCCCGCAAAAACCCATTATTGGCTCCCTGGGAGGACCAAAAAAGCGGTCCATACACTAGAAGACGAGTTCTTCTTCGAGATATACAAAGTAAATACGAAGGAGGTTCAAACGATAAACACGGTCATGTTACAGGAAGCGACTGGCTCAATCACTTGGGTTTCGGACGAATCAGTCGTGAGATCACTCCGAGCATTTCTTGGGAATCCGAGTTTTATGCTCAGCGCGTACTTGAGCTTAGTCCCAGACTTCGTGCCACTCATAGCTTTGCGGTGTCAGAAGGAGCGTCTGCTGAGCTTGTGGGACAAGCCCTATCCAAGTGAGGGGAGGAGGTCAATTGAAGAATTCGAACATACGATGGAATTCCTCAGGCAGGTAAGGTACCTTCAATCATACTACAAACTCGGTATGTTACCCCTCTCCACAAATCTACCAGAACAAATTATTTACTTGCCTCACCAGGTGGAGCGCCCGAGCTCTTCCTCTATGATTTCCATCAAGGGAAGCTACTAACGGATTTTCGCTCTTTTATCGCGGATCACTGTGGACCTGAGCTTTCTTGGCGGAACAAGGTGAATAGAGCAACTACCAAGTTTATGGCCGCCTTCCATCCCAGGATCGTTTGGGTCCACGTCAAGCTATGGCGTGTCCTGGCAAACAGGGTCCGACTGGGTCTGGAGCTTAGTCCACTAACCGACTCGCAAGTCGATGTTATGAGGGAGCCCGGACCAGAAGATTTGGTCGCAAATTGTTTGCTTGCTTCCCATCCCTGTATGGTGGTGACAGACTAATTGATGGTTTAGTGGTGGACTTTTTGCCTTTTCATGTACGCTCTGGGCTGATGATTGAAACCTCATTGAAGGGGATGCACAGGTTGAGCAAAAGCGATAAACTGATTGACCAAGGACTGTCTGGAGCGGAGCTAGAATCCGACATGATGCTTATAGATATGGATATGATGAGGCAATTCGGTAAGTTCAACACTTGCTAGCCACCAGACCCACAAGCTAACAGTACTCGCAAACATTACAGGTGGATTCGGCGGCTCTTGTGAGCTCTCCTACACACTCTCCCTCTCCCGCTCTATGTATTAGCGCTAACTCCCGTTCCCCCCCTCTAGGGTCCGTGGTCAACACGCCCTACCACTCCGAGCCAGTCGATTTCCGTGATCCGTTTAGGCCTGAGATTCCACATGCTCTCCTTGACGGATTCTATCGGCAGGATCTCTTCCTTCGCTACAGGCTTCGGGGCAATATAGAGAAAATCATTCTCGGGACTCGTGGGACTCCGGAGACACACAGGTACTTGAGTCAATTGCTCTGGGATCATTTGTACCCGATACCTGCGTCTCTCTCTCAAGTCTAGCTTAATGGAGGGTGGTGGTTATGCACACGACCTTGGGGGTCAGAGGCTATGGACCAGCTTTCGTCTCTATGGTGGTGATGGGAGTCATGCGGAGGTCATGCTAAGGGCTTCGGTGGGGTTTACGAGTTGGAGGTGATCGCTGAGGGTGACTGGCGGGGGCGGTTTTTCTCATGTGTTTGCACGTTCTGTTGAGCAGTGAACGGGCTTTTAGCGTTGTGTCAACTTTCCCTTTTCCTTTCCTTTCCTTTCCTTCCCCCCTTACTTTTTTAGTCTCTTGAGCGATCCACTTGATCCCCCGGTCAGTCTACTTATACCCTCCCCCCCAGGTCTCATGATGCAAGTAATTTGCCATAGGTTCAGAATGATGTCCAAACACCGGGCGCACTGCAATGTCAGTGCTCGAGCTCAGTGCGGGTATTGTGATATACTCGTACCGTCTCGTCTGCTGCAGATTATGACTCCATACACTCTGTGTGACCATGCCCGCACAGACGCCTGAAGAAGGTCGGTGTAAGCCACGTGGTTGGGTCGGTGCTGGAGTGCTCAAGAGTACTCACAGGCGGGGTTACAGCAAATAACCTGGAGGTTTGTCGATAAATATCAACCCTCTAATCGTTCTAAATTTCTCCAACCTCTTTAATCTACCGCAGATCCCAAGGCAATCCCTATATGCCCTGATCGCCCATCGATACGCCCCCTCAGAAATTCGCGTGAGACGTTCACATAAAACACGTCGCTGCCCCCCGGACAGCATGCAACCCGAAAACGGGAGCCGGCCCAATCCCACGCTCGAAGCAAAAGAGCAATACCATCACTATATCCCGAGATTTGTCCTTCGGGCTTTTGCAGCGCAGCCCCAACCTAACTACGTCGACCCAACACGACCAGTCCGGAGGAAAAGAAAACAGAGGAAAAAAAAACCGGCAAAGATAACTGCTGGGGATAGCCGAGACCCCAGCGGGCAGATATCACTCGGCCCAAACACAATCGCGGGGACTGCTAGTCCTGATATTGTTGA